>BMAO01030456.1:0-41085 GCA_019973975.1 Trichonephila clavata
TTTTCCATGTAAATCCACTACCAATTTTTTATTTTGAAAACGCTCAACACACAAGAGCTTTGAAGAGCGTTTTGTAGGAATCATCCAAAGTTGCAATGTTTTTTGCATCACCTTTTAACGACGCACGCAAATAGAATAGTTTTTGATTTTCAATTGAACATTCATTATCTTCTATTAAATTTTGAAATAAGTTCCACTCTTCAAATTTTCCAATAAAACAGGAAGTGCAATATCTGACAATTTAATCCTAATATTTTTAAAGCTATCATTTTTACAAGAATTACTAACACTAAATTTGTTACTTTCAACAGAAGTTTCAGTTTTACAATTATGAAGTACGGTTGTGTAAATCTTTCCTCTAAATCTTGTAAAATCGAATCAGTAGCCGCTAGAGATGATTCAATTTCATCCTCTTCTGCTGTTTCATAATATTCCATTTTGAGACCTTCGAACTTCTTTTGAATTTTTCCCAATACACTTAAATGCGCCGTAATATCTGCAGCATTTTTACATTGCTCAAAATTCAATAATTTGGGATTTTAAAATACCCTTTTTCGATAAATCTTTCTAATCGATGACATATAGCTCTATAAAATCCAAAAAACAGTTCAATCTTATAATTTTTTTTTTAACAAATATAATGTTCGATAAGCTTAGATGAATTCAATTCACTAACAAATAGCGAAAGGTGCTAATTTGGTTCTAACAAAGACGGCTTTGTGCCAAAAGAGAAGAGCGCGCCATCTGGCGGTCTTTATACAGGAACCAATCCATACCATGAATTAAAAAGTAGAAGTGTATAACATAGACTGAATAACCAAGTAGCCTCATCTTGGAAATGAGGCCATAAAATCTCATAAAAAAATGCTTCAGATAATTTGAAAAGCACACACAGTGCCCCCATATACGGTTATTTATTTTCAAGAAGGAATTACTTATTGAGACAACAACAAGGCGTCCGCATTCTTACATAAGTATAAACACTCCTTTCTTACTTTTGCACTGAACTTTCAACTAGACAGCTTAGCAAGTTTTCGCAAACCCAATGCAATAACGTTTTTATCTTCGATTTTAGAAGACTTAGCAGTAAAGTGGATACTCCTGACCGAATTACAACGATGTGTTTGAACTTGCATAGTAATATATATTATTAATCATTTATAAAAGTGGTGTTTTCTCCCTATACTGTATAAGCTAATGTTTTGTTATATGAATAAATTAAGTAGTGATGTTTAAATAAAACTAATATATAAAGTCCTATATATTTATTCGTTAGTTAAAATATTAATTCTTTGTTAATAATGGTTTTATTTAAAAAAAAGTAATTGAGTTTCTGTGCTGACAAAAACATGTACCCTTTTCCTTACTTTTTTCTGTTATAAAATATGAAACACAAAATGACTGTATATTATGGACACATTTTTTAAAGTAACAGATAATACATTAGGAATTTTTATGACGTATATCTACATATCTACAACATCTACGTATCGTTTCATATAGTTCTTATTTCTCAGTGTCTTGGTATTTCTTTTTCGCTTTCTTTCTTTTTTTATTCATAATTATTCATAAATGTAAATAACTGTTAAGAACTAAAGAACTATTATTTGTTTTACCGCTTCAAATTCTCTGAGGATTTTGAAACTTGAAATATATTTTCATCCATTTATAACTGAATTAGGCATTTTTCATTATATTGCATCTTACAAAATTATTTGTACCTTAAAACTTTTCCTTGTCCTAGATTAAAGCTCAATAATGGCGCCTACTAAATATCAAATTTAAAAGATGTGGCATATTTATATATATAACACTTTTCGATTACTATAGCATGTTTAAATGTTTCAGCAAATGCGTATTATTTAAAAAATGTTTGTAAAAATTTAAAAACTAGCACAAAAAAAAAAAAAAAAGTAATCTAAAAGGAGAGTTAAAACAGTCCAATTTTTTTTAAAAATTACGAAATATACTTATATCTTTTCTTCAAATATTTTAAAATACAATTTTGGTAATATTTATTATTTTTTTTAATGGATGACATCCCCCGACTAGTTAAAAGTTTAAGCCTCAATAGAATCGATTTTTTAAGAATAGATGAATGCTTTGCAAAAGTATAAAAATAGTAATTAATAGATATGTATCTAAGATTACGTATAAAATATTCTGGGGGAATTTTGTATAAACTATACATCCTCAAGATCCAAGAATAAGCATCATAAGTTGACCTATACTTAGATTAAAAACTAATAGGTAGGGATTATCGATCTCTGTGATGATTTGAGCAATAAATAATACACTGCATAATAAAATAAAATAATAAATGTTATAAAAAATTTTTATACACAATTATTCTTTCTTCTGACTCAAAACATTCCATGCTCAGATTCTCTTTCTCGAATACGAATGAACATCTCTAATACCATTTGCTTAGTTATTTAAATAGGTTTGAAGATGTGTAAATTATTTTAGATTTACTGATTATTTAGATTACCGTATTTTAGGAATACCGATGTTCACCTTCTAAAATTTACGAAAAATGGGAGCTCTATTTCAGGATTTTAGAATCAATGTAAAAAAAAATAACCATACTTTAATCCATACAAAAAATACCTTTGTAGAATTACCTTCCGGTGTGGAACTGAAGTCGTTCTGCGAATAGAGTTCAAGAAGTTTAGATAAACTATGGCATAATATATATACATTAACCCAAATGGAAAAAAATTTAAAAAATTGTCTGTCAAAGTAAAGCTTACTAAAAAGAAACGAGAAAGATAATTGCTAAAAATAACATTTTTCTGAAATGAAAAAAAAAAAAAAGTATTCATATTTGTACTCAAATACGTGTTGCAATATTTTCCTAATAGGATTTATCGTGACATCTGTTAATGATCACTTGAAATCGATTATAAGCATTTTGTGGAAGCTTTCGTGAATAATTTTCGTAAACACAGCGATTTAAAAGAAAAAAGAAAAATATTATTAGCGTTTGCTATAAGAGTAAAGTGAATGAGGCAGCGAATTTACTTTGCTGCGAAAAATGGAATGATATCTTTTATAAAAAGCAATTGAACATTAGAACTTTTTCTAAAAATATTTGGTGTGATAAGAAAATACAGTGATTTAGAAAAACGCAAAATAAGTTAAATCTCATTGAAATTTGTTTTATGATTGAAAAAAATATAATAATTCATAAAAGTATCTAATGAACTTCGACCTTAAGACACAAATTATTCTTTTCAAAAGATCCTGCAATGAGATTCTCAAAGCTAATTTTTCATTTGTACAAAATATTCTCACTGAACAGTTGGTTAAACTATATTAAACGAGAACATTTTTTTGTGTTACAGAAGTAACACTAAATAAAGTAGAATAAAGAATTAAAGAAAAAAAAATACTTCCACTTAGTTGTACACCTTTACCGATTGTTCCGAACACAATTAATTCTTAAGTTCTGTGGGCTGCATCTACCAGATGCTGGGCGTTGATGGAAAGTGATTCATTCACCAGCCAGCAAATTAAAGAAACTAACTTTATTCAGAACGGCCGAGCGAGCAATCACACGTGATTGCTTCACCCGCTTTATATACAGAGCATAGTGACGTCACACAACCTCTTCACAGTTACAAAAACGTGGCGCCATTCAGCCACTCATTCACACAAATCATTTTTATTCACAACATACTCCCACCTTTGAGACTTGGGGACAGTCTCAAACCTATAACATTTATAATTCAATAGATCAAGTCTCTTTGGTTCTTTAACCAATCTTCCTGAAGAAGTATATTTTTTCACAATTACATCATTAGTATTCAAGACATTTTCAGGTTTAGTACATTTAACAGAATTTGATTCCTCTTTCAACTCATTATCATTATTTGCAATTGCTTGAATAACAAAAGGAAGATGCGTTGTACCGGGCGTATTACTGTTCCATGTTGAGTTTTAAGCCGAACTGTGCGAATTTCCCCATCTCGACCAGAGATTAATTCTATAATTTTAGCTATAGGCCAAGACAAACGTTTCTTATTGTCGTCCCCAATTAAGACCATTTCCCCAACTCGGGGCTCACGCACCCGATTATCATTCTGTTTTTGTATTAGCTCACCTAGATATTCTTTCCTGAAACTTTGGTTTAAATTACTTAAAAGTTTAATTCTGAATTTCATTCTTTTTCTTAAGTCTCGCGAATTTAATTCGTCAATATCGGTAGTATCGGAACAGAGATTCTCTATTAAAAACATTGCAGGAGTAAGAGGGATCAATTCCTGTGGATCTTCAGATATATAAGTTAAAGGTCTACTATTAATTAAAAATTCACAATCACAAATTACTGTAGACAATTCTTTATAGGTCAATATTGATTTTCCAAGAGAACGTCTGAATAATTCTTTAATAAGGCGAACCAACCTTTCCCACCAGCCTCCCCACCACGCGGCGGTGGGTGGTATAAATTTCTAAACATTTTTTTGAGTTGATGTTTCTCTCGATATCTTATGCCAATTCAATTTCGCAAGGTCGTGGAAAGCACCCCGGAAATTGGTTTCGTTATCACAGTAAATTATCCAGGGCCTCCCGCGCCTCGCAATGAAGCGCCTAAGGGCTAGCAAAAAGGCATTAGAAGATAGAGCATTTACTAATTCAAGATGGAGCGCGCGATAGACGGCACAAGTAAATAATGCAATCCACACCTTTTCGCCAGTTTTTAAAAACAAAGGTCCAGCTAAATCAATTCCTACAGCTTCAAATATCGCACAATCAGGGCCGCCGCGTGGGGGTGGCAAAATTGTTCACCGCACAAGGGCGCCTGGGGCAGGGGGCGCCAAAATTTATAGTACTTATAGTTTTTTAATTTAATGTTACTTACAAAAAGATGTTGATAAAAAAACTTGCAATTTTGCATGTTTTATATTTTTTTAGCAATAAAATAAGATTTTATTTTTAAAATTTTATATTTTAATTCAATTTAATTTTGTTTTTGTTTCTGCGGATTGTTTTCGTTTGTGTAAAACAAAATTTGATTTCCGATATGCACAATAAAAATACGTTCCGTGAGGAGTTCGCGCTATTATACGGAACGTGTTCAAAATCTAAGAATTGGTAACATATAACAACAGGAATTGGGAATGATTTGTATCGGCATAAACTTTGATTCATTATATGATGAGAAGATGTTGTGGCTCAACGTCGTTGTTTTGTTTGTTTTTCGTTTGCAATGATAATATATATACATTTTAAAATTATGTAAATTGCTTGGTTTTTCTTCTCCAAATCATATTTTACTTCATGTATACTGTTATTAAATAGTTCTCAAAACTAGAAATAAAATCTTTATCGTAGCGTTTCTCAAACTGTGGGACGCGCTCTCTAGGAGGGCGTGATAACCCTACTTGAGGGCGCAAATCTATCGCGAAAAATCGAAAGCAAAAGATTTAAAATAATTATCCAGTTGATAAAATAATTTACAATTTAAAATAATTATAAAGTAAATACATTATTATATAATTAAAAAAATACAAATTCCCATTCATATAATACTCGACACTTATAAATGTATCAGTACTGCACAAAGTATTTGATAATTAAGTTATCAATATTCAATTAAAAACAAGTTTAGGAATTACTAGTGACTCCCCTGGTCTTGTCATATACAAAATATTTATCTTGATAAATAGTGCGGTTTATAATTAAAGTCGTATTGTATTGTAGTTAGGGACGTCTCAAGGCATGGGCCAACTAGGCGCGGGCCCAGGACCCTCTCTCAGTGGGGGCCTCAATTCGTTCTCGACTCCGTCTTAATAAGACCATGAACCGGATAGTTTTAATGCCATCAAATATTATTCCCGTACATTCCCACCGAAAAACAGTTAATTTTAAACTGCATGTCAATTGGCAAAAGTCATAATACTGTATTATTATGTGATAACCGTTGTCCAGTGGCGTAACGTACCCCCCCCCCTTCCCGCTACCAAGCCCGCTTTTCCGCTTAGACACGCTAGGCACATGCCTAGGGCGCAAAAGATTTGGGGGCGCAAAAAATTGGAGGGTGAAAAAAAATTAAAATTACAGAGAACGTGCAACCGCCCATGTTTATTAAAAAGCCAATTATTCTCTTTCGTTTTTATATCTAAACTAGCGGTTACCCGCCCGCTTCGCTGGGAATTTCATGACGTTTTATAAATTTTTACTGCTTATATATATGTATAAATTATTGATATCTAAGTCCTGCATTAAGAATTCGATTGTATTGAAAAATATACTTATACCTGTAACTGTCGCCTGTTGATAAAAAAAAAGGGGGCAGAACTCATCTAATTTGTGTTTTAAAAATCTCTAAAATTGAAGCACAGAATGATGTTTGCTCTTTCGTAACCCAAAAACCAAGTGGATTCCCGCAAAACCAATTTTCGGTGGATCTCTACTCCGTAAATTGAACATGCAAGCCAAATTTCAAGTCTAAATCTAACAGAAAAAAAAAAGTTTTACTATCAATATCCCCGTAATCCCGTTGAGAGCCGTTTTCCGAAATAACCCCTCTTAGCGGATTTCAACTCAACAAAAGAAAAATGCAAACCAAATTTCATTATTATAGTCCTTGTAGCTCGAAAAAAGTAATTTTTTTTGTCAATACGTCCCAGTAACCCCCTGTACCCCCCCCCAGAACTTGATTTGCTTAAAATACATTCTTAGTGGATCCCTATTCAACAAAAGAAACATGCTTAACAAATTTCAAGTATATGGGTCTAACAATTAAAAACAGGACTTTTTTTCTGTAACTCCTCTTGACCCCTCGCAAACATCTTTGGGGGTCAATTTTCGTTTTACTCTTTGTTAGAGGAACTCTATTCCATGAAAGGAACATGCCTACCAATTTTCAAGCTGGATGATCAAATAGTTTAAAATGGAAATATTTATCAATTACGCCTCTTAATCTCCCGAAATTAAACTTAGTAGTTCATATTCGCGAAACCCATTTTGTAGCGGTTCTCTACTTTACGAAAGGAATCTGCTTATCAAATTTCAAGACTGTACGTCTAATAGTTTAAAAATGGGGATAATTATCTATAACGCCACTTGAGCCCCCGCAACGCCACTTCTGGGTCTGTTTTCACAAAACCAATTTTGTAGGGGAATTGCACACTATGAAAGGAATCTGCTTAGCAAAATTTGAAGACTGTGCGTCCAATAAATTAAAAATGCAAAAAAAAATTATCAATAACGCCCCTTGAACCCCCGCAACGCGGCTTAGGGGTCGATTTTCACAAAACACATTTTGTAGTGTATCTCTATCCTATGAGAGGAATCTGCTTACCAAATTTCAAACTGTGCGTCTAATAGTTTAAAAATAGAAATAATTATTTATATCTGCCCTTAACACCCCGCAACACCCCTTGGGGGTCAATTTTTCCCAAACCTGTTTTGTAGCGGATATTTACTCCGTGAAAGAAACATTCCTACCAATTTTCAAGCAGGGAGGTGAAGTAGTTTAAAAACGAAAATATTTATCTAGTACGCCACTAAATCCCCCGCAACCCCATTTAGAGGTTTTTTTTCACAAAACCTTCTTATAGCTAATCTCTACTCTATAAAAGAAATCTACTTATCAAATATAAAGACTGTGCGTCTAATAGTTTAAAAATGAAAATAATTATCTATAACGCCCCTTAAGTCCCGCAACGCCACTTGAGGGCAATTTTCACGAAACCCATTTTGCAGCGTATCTCTACCCTATGAGAGGAATCTACTTACTAAGTTTCAAGACTGTACGTCTAATAACTTAAAAATCGGAATTTCTAACGCCCCTTAAACCCCCGCCCTTGCAAACAATTGCTGCTAATTTGAAATTACAAACAGACACTTCAATTTTATTTATTTGTATAGATATAGATTGGGATTATAATAACTATTGTTTAAATGTGACTAAAAATGTAAAAAAAAAAAAAAAAAAAAAAAAAGAAAGGATTAAAACTAACCGTAAAACTTATCAATTTTTTGTTTCTTGCTTTGCTTTTTGCTTTTGAAGCCTTGATTTATTATTTTTAAAAGTGCATCCGAAACAGCCGATGCTCTACTTAACTGAACAGTGAGATAACTATCATAAAAAAAATTATGGCACGTGTCAGCGTATTATCATGTGCGCGTAACACTATTATGTCTCATGAAGAGCATCGGTCGACAGTAACCAAAACAACGACTTCATTAGCTCAGCTTTGCGTTCAGTTTGGCGTTCATCTTGGCATTCAGTTTCACGTTCACCCGTATAGTTTCCGTTCCCGTAAGAATACGGGAATAAAATATAGCCTATGTTACTCCCCGTTAATGTAGCTTTCCATTAGTGAAAGAATTTTTAAAATCGCACCAGCCGTTTCCGAGATTAGCCGGAACAAACAGACAGACAGACAGACAGACAAAAATTTTAAAAATTGTTTTTTTTTTATGAGTACCGCATATACTTTTAGTGCATTAAGTAAAAAGCTGCTAATTTGAAATTACAAACAGACACTTCAATTTTATTTATTTGTATAGATTATCAATTCTTCATTTCACTATTGGCCAAATTATTATGTAAATTGCTTGGCTTTTCTTTCCCAAATAATATTTTGTGTCATGTATACCTGTTATTATACTGTTCTCAAATCTTGAAATAAAATCTTTATTACAGCGTTTCTCGAACTCGAGGGCGTGATAACCCTTTTCGCTGGAAGCTCATATCAAGTAGGTGTCTGATACTTTCGATATTTTGTTTCATTAACAACTGGTTCTTTCTTGAAAGTATAGTGATCCCCGGTCTAGAATGCACTTTATTTTATAAATTCTCTGAATTTTTCTTTATAAAAAATAATAAAAATAAATGCAGTAAAATATTCTTGATTCAAATGATACTACAGAAAAACTACCTTTCAGAAACAGAAATATTTGCTTTCATAATAAACAAGGAAACAAAAGTTGATTGTAAATTAATGTTTACAACATGTGTAAATGCCAGAAAAGCTGGTTAATATGAAATTTTTTGCCTTAATTTTGTAGAATTATTCTTTGTTGAAAATTTCATTTACCTTTTCGTACAACGTTTGTGATGTGATTTATATTTGCACAATTCATCATATTCTGAATATAATACTGTTTATGTCTTATCATACAAAAATTTAAAAATTCAAATTTATCGTAACCAGATTATTCACTGAACATTTGGTTACTGAAATACACACATTTGTGTTAAAATTATTCTTATTTTTTGAGAAATATATTACTCTGGAATACCCTACTCATATCGTAAAGCATTTGAAATTTACTTCAGATCACAAAAGAAGGGAAAAAAAGTTTTTTCTTCATTTTTGAGAATTTTTTATTTTATGTACACGATATCTTACTTTTTCATAGCTGTAGAGTATCATTGAAAAAAAAAATCAACTGATATACAACAGTTCTTCGAACATTGTACAATCTTAATATATTAAACATAAGCCAATGTAAAACAAAAAGTGAAAAAATTACAAAAAATTGTTAATGTACTTTATGTACGTTATGGAACAGTACGTAATGTGTACATTAACTTTTACGAAAAAAAATTCATGTCAAGCATTATATCTGCACAATATTATTTTTTTAAAAAAAGGAGTTGATAAAAGTTCTTAAAAAATGATACTATCTTTTGTAAGGTACGTATACGATGTAACTTTTCAAACATACAAAGAACAAAAAATATTCCTACATAAGTATTATTGCATAAATTTTCATTACATTTATAAATTTTTTATGCATAAACCTACAAACATTGCCAAACAATTCAACCAAATGACAAAGAAATTGTAAAATTTAAATTTTAGATATTCCTCTAAGAATCAAACTGAAGAGAATTTTAATGAATTCTAATCAGAGAATTTTTTTTTAAATATTCACAGTAAAATCAGGTTGTTTTGTAATTATTAAAAATTTCTATGTAAACATTAATTTTCAGGCAGAAAATTTGCAAGTTTATAGAAGAGAGTAACTGAGTACCTGTAACAATATCTATTTTCTGCAGATTAAATTAGTATGAGTACTTATATTGAGTTATGAAATAAAAAAAACAGTACACGTCAGCACCATAGATTAGAACAAAAGATCTCGAACTTCTCATGTTTTTCGATCTGGGCCCTTGCTTACTTAATATAGAATTTTTGCAAATTCATTAACTTCAAATGTGTTTTGGACAGTAGGTATACTGTGGTAGCTCGCTGCTATTTTAAAAATATATTTACTTTTCTATCTGTAGTGAAGTATTGTGTGAAAAACTAAAAAATGCATGTGAATTTTAAACATTTATTAGATAAAAGTTAAAATTTAGTACCTGATGTTTTACCAAAGAGGATATGTCACCTATTGATGTTTTAAAGTATATTTATGAAAATAATTTTATCGAAACATTTCCGAATATTGCGATAGCTTTACGGATTTCTTTAACCCTGCCAGTTTCGGTGGCTACTGGAGGACGAAGTTTTTCAAAACTTAAAATTATAAAAAACTACATGCGATCTACTATGGCGCAGGAGAGAGATTATCGGATTTGTCAATTATATCTACAGAGAGCGAAATTTTGGATAAATTAAATATAAAGGAATTGATACGAGCATTTGTAGCTGCTAAAGCTAGGAGAATCAATATTTGAACATATATTCTATTTTTTATATTTTACTTTAAAAATTTCATATCATTTTTGCTTTGTTTTGTTTTTAAAATTTATAAAATAATAATTAAAAAAAAAACAATAAGAGACAAACGCGTGTTTTAATATTATAATTTTAAAGCTTCTCAGTTCGAAAGTCGAATTTCGAATACTATAAAAGAATATTTTATGTATAATTTGTAGCACTTTATAAGAGTGTAACAGAACCTCATAAAGGTGCGCAGAATTACAACTTGAACAAGGGCGCCTAATACCCACGCGGTGGCCCTGCGCACAATCAGTCACTCGGTCTGGTGGTAAAGGTGATGATCCGCTTGACAATGATTTCACTTTAAAACGAGCACATATAACACATTTATTTAAAATACTCTTAATAGTTTCTCTAGATTTCTGACAATACAGAACCTTTCTCCAATTAATGATTGCATTATTTGGATTTCAGCATGACAGTTCTTTTTGTGTATAGATCTAATCAAAAGTTTTGTAAATTCACATTTATCAGGTAACAATATTGGATACAAAAAAGAACTTTCATCATTTCTTTCAGTTATTTTAGACTTAACCCTTAAAATATTATCATTATCAATAAAGGTAACAAATTTTAAAGATTCAACATCAGGTAAATAATATGTCTGAGTTAAGCGAATCAATTGTTTCTCAGAATTTTCAATTTCAGTAACAGAGAGCTCGTGTTCCTTACATTTGTTATAGTCTTTGCGACAATTATTTACAAATCTTAAAAACCAAGCGAATACTCTTATCTTTTTATAATAATCAGATACATTACATATAAGCGAGTTGGTACATCATTTGCTAGATCAAGATTCGCATTTCTAGTTTTCTTTATCTCCACGTTAACTTCTTGAGTTCGCAATCGATTTCACCATCTGGCCAAAATTCCGAATTTTGTTTCAACCAGGACGGCCCCTCCCACCATCTAGAATTAAGCATTTCTCGTGGAGAACAACTGCGAGATAATAAGTCCGCGATATTCATGTTTCCTGGGACATACTTCCATGATTGAACTTGAGTCAGTTGTCTAATTTCCTTTACCCTATTAGCTACAAAAACTGACCAATTTCCATATTTCTTAATCCACCAAAGTGCTGTTGTAGAATCGGACCAAAGAGTAACTTTCAAGTTCGGCATATTAAGCGCTTTCAAAGTAGAATTTAAAAGTCGAGCGCCTATACAGCAAGCCATTAGTTCCAAACGCGGTATACTCAAAGGTTTGAGAGGAGCGACTCTATAGACTTCGCTCTAACGAGAATTACGCTAACTCTAGAATCAACTATTGATCGAGCAAAGACGCAACCCGCATATGACCCCTTGCTTGCATCAACAAATACATGCAATTCAGTTAAAATATCAATTTTCATACAAGGTGGCACAGTTACATCTTTTAAAATTTGAATTTCATTGTACCATTTCATAAATTTATTTACAACATTCTGAGGTAGTTCCTGATCCCATGCAATTTTCATTTTCCATAGTTCCTGTAGTATTAATTTGGGAAGCCAATGTAGACGGCGACAACATCCCAATGGGATCAAAAACTTTTTGTACAGTAGACAAAACTAATCGTTTGGTTATTTTCGTTTCGCATGGAGCAATTTCGGAATTGAAAGAAGTTAGAAACTATAACAGTTGATACATTAAAAGAACACCCCACGCTTTTACCCCAATGACATTAATTTTCTCGTTCATCATTTTATTCTTATATTAAGAATTATTTTTTTACTTTTTAGTTCGATTCAGTATAAAAGCGTGTTCTTTAGTTTTTTTAAATTATAATTTATTTTCCATTTTTTAGTTCGATCTATACAATAAAAGCGTGTTTTTTAGTTTTTTAAACTGTTATTTTTTCATTGTTGAATTTATCCTTGAGTTTAATATTTGGAGCCAGAATTACGTGGCTGCTGTGGAATAAGTCTTGCTCTTCAATGGATTTTAATTAAAGGGTCTGAAGTGTATTTATTCTCTCTGTTTACGGGGCCTCGGGTGAGTCCCGTATCGTTATATTAGATTCCGTCTCAGAAGAACAGGCCAAACAAATAAAATGTGTGGTAAGAAAAAAATTTCGAATTAAAAAAAATTTAACGTACCACATGTTTTTATAACGGACTAAAAAGTATAAAAAAAAAATCCCTCCTTTTCGTTTTTTTTCTTCTTTTTTCACATTTTCATGCATTGTCATCCACTTCTGAGATATGGTCCAAATTTCAAGTCTCTAGATCATCGGAAAGTCACACAGTTTAAAATCAATTACAAAATTCCACCCGGACAGACCTTAAAGAAAGCGAGTTAATAAAAACATGGTAATATTAAGTGTCAATCGTATTCTCACCTTTTAAACATATTGCTATAATGTTAATTCGTATCATCACTTCTAAACGTATTGCTTTATAAAAATAAAAAAATATTTAGCAGTTAGAACATAAATTTTTTTCACATCACGAGCCATTTTTTTCTCTTCATTTTCAGAAAAATGTTTATATTATAGTAAGAAATTTATAACACACACCCATCTCCACTTTCTTCCATACAGAAGACTTTTTTTGTTTTATTTTTATAAACCACAAGTGTATTAATTAAAAACACTCGCTGTAGGGTTACACCTTTTTCTTTTAGTCGCTAAATCTGGAATTAGTCGCCAAATCTGGAAATGTTATATAAAATTAGTCGCCAAATCTGAAAATGGTATATCGGATTAGTCGCCAAATCTGAAAATTGTAAGTGCAATAAGTTGCTAAATCTGGAAGTGATATATTTAATTGTCGCCAAATCTGCTTATCTTGATTCCTGACGATCCTGATGAGGACAATAGAACAAAATTATGAAATTATTGTATTGTCATCGGGCCTTGACAAGTGTGCAAAATTTCGAATTAATCTGACCTTTTTAAGTGGGTGAAAATCGAGTTCCAAGATTCCTTTACATGCAAGTGAGACTTATAAAAGCGTGTTAAAAAAACTGTACCTTGTACAATTCCAATCAGTCTGGGTCTAGTCGATACTTCTCTTACTACTGAATCTATCTTTTATAGTTTGTGCGACAGATCTAATTCCCGGTATTAAGTATTTTCAGTAGTAGATTAAAACAAAATGATAGATAAATTTTTAAGTCGTAAGCGAACATTTGTAAGCAAACACGTAAATTTTTATTTATTAATTTTTAAAATTTCATTTCATTAATTTTATGGATTGTAATGTCTGCAAAATCTCTGCAAAATTTTAAGGCTATATATGCAGTGTATTTTGTGCAAAGTATACCTAAACGTAAGAATATGCCTTGAAAATAAAAAATTAGTTGCTCATATAAATTGGTTTGTAATTTAGAAAGGATCTTTTTTGTACATTAACAGGTACATAAATATACAGATTATTCAACGAAAAAATTTTACTTTCGTTGCTTTTAATTTAAGTGAGTGAGAACAATTTAAATGTGGTGCAAAAAAAGTTCATTTTTCTTTGTCACAGACGTCGCAGTTACCTTAAAATTGTTTTAGCCCGGTTGCAAGCGCACTCCATACTAACGTTAAAGGTCGTGCGGGGTGACTGAGTCATTCCAATTCTTTTTTTTATAATTATTTTTATTGTACACGATAAAAGTCACAATTCCAGTAAATAATTTAACTATGAGAAAAAAAATGTACTTTCAAGGAGTTTTCAATTTTTCTTTTTGATAGTTTGAGAAAAAATCCAATAAAACTGAACTAAAATGTTTCAAATGTGCGTGACATTAATAAAGGATACAAATCATAGACACTTTTCACTAATATTACAGGAATGTTATTTGCAAGCAAAACTGTCATATTTTATTCATGTTATTGCAGTTCTGCTTTCCTTTGCTGACCGACAAATATCCTGTAGAACCTTTCCTTGCTTGTGTCTTTTTGTCTTGCGGTACATTTGTGTGTGGCTTCATGCTTTTCTTGATGTAGTTCTTTAAGTAGTAAATGAAAATTTTCCTTTCGTTTCATGTTTATCGCTTTTTTCAAATTTTCTTTCAATATCATGACTGATATGCATTATCTCAGCAGGTTTTTCCCTAGCTTGATCAGATTCAACTTCCATCACTAGAGATCACAGATGCCCATTTCTTTTTTTTTATTCTGCTCATTTACATTTATAAACGATAATAAGTCGTACAATACACCAATCAAAACCATTAAGTTGTTCATAGGGGGAAAATGTAGCATGTTCATAGAAAATATTTTGGAACAAAAGTGGTCGAGCGGGGAACTCGGTTGAAACAAGTACCTTAATATTGTAAAAAAAAAAAAAAAAAAAAAAACGTTTACCACTCCCAAAGAAAGAGGGAGAAACGTGACAAATGCATTTTGATTCCCGTTAAGACCGTCATGTAGGAGGATACTGTCGAGAGACAATTGGTAACAAATAAACAGTTTTCCCAGAAATAGCGATTTCATAAGCCTTGGGTGATTCTGCGCCTCACGCGACCATTCCCGGGTTAAAAGTGTATTTATTCAAATACAAAAAAAATATGGCTGTTAGTTCCAAAAAAAGAATAGTTTAAAACGTTTTTCATTACGATTTATATATGTTTCAGAATACTCAAATAAATCTTAGCCAAATATATAATCCTTCAAAACGCTTTCTGTGCTTTTCGCAAAATCATAAAACTCTTTCACATGATAAAAAGTGCAACAGAAATACATTATTTACATCATCCCTAAGAGAAATTAAATTCGAAGGTCAAACAGATGATCAGCAAATGTGTTCTGCCTCGTTGGTGAAAAGTAAATTAAGTCTTCCTTTTCTTTCTACAGCTCATATATAGTATTCCAATAATAATAACATTAATGAATTTTTTACCTTCCAATAATTTTTCTCTGAGTCTGGGTTTTATCTCTGAAAGAGTAGTATATTTTAGGTTCAAGACGAAAACGCAATAAAAAAATCTTTCGTTGTGGAATTACAGCAAAAGAAACAGAGTGTTTTTTAAAAATTTGGTTAAAGTATCAAATATATATCTAATGAGTATTTTGAAGTGGAAGGTATTATCGCCACACAGATGATATATATAAATTATATCAGTGTAAATGTGTATTTTTTGTGATCTCAAAAATATTTTGCTTTATTTCATTCCAATAAATTAATTTTTTTAACCTTTTATTTTCCACATGCTCGCGCCCCCTAGGGGGGCACGCCCCACAGTTTGAGAAACGCTGCTGTATCTACTCTTTGCAACTTAAATGTTGCAGTGATCCATCTATGCCAATCTCAAAAGTTCTAGTCCATTAAACACCAATATGTGTTCGTCGGAATTACATAGTGGGCTAAATGTTACGTGTTTACAATTTTGAATCAAATTTGATCCTAATTTGAAAGTCAAATAAAGAAATTATTTTTGACATATATTTTCAAAGAAAAAAAAAGCCAAAAGCTGCAAAATCCTGGTCAGACGAAACGATAGAACTTCCGACTAGAAGATGAGGCTCACAGGTGCTTCTTGTAGCCCCAACAAACCCGATCTAAATCGTCAACTTTTGGAGATTTCCAATCACGTACTGACGATAACAGATTACAACATGGCCAGGGAGCCTATGAGGACCATAAATTGTGGATTGTTTTTTTTCGCACAATTTAATTTTTGGGGTTTCCGTGTGCCAGATCGTAAAAACTGTGTATCGCGGCATTTTGGTGATGTAAGTTGCTGCAGTTAATTTTTATAGCCACTATCCCTCAAATTTTATTCAAGAAAATGCAGTTTATGTTAAAAAATTAAATGAAAGTAATATTCTTGTAGTAAAGTAATGCTTTTCACAAAATACACACTTGGATTTGTTTAGTTTTACATCCAGGTAACTATTATTTGGCTACTAAAATGGGTACTTCCACCGAAATAAAGCCTACTTTTTAGCAGGGAGAACTGCGTACGCGCTGCACTTTGAGTAGTAGACGTCTCTCTCGTAATCATTTTAACTATATAAATATAAAGGAGGTCTGTGCGGAAAACATGAGCGGATGACCGAATTAATTTGAATGAATGAAATTAATTTCAAGGTTATTATTCTCATCAAATGTTGCGTCAACCAGTGCCGGTTTATCCATTGGGCGCCTAGAAGCCAGCGGCCTGGAAAGGACCCAGATAACCAACAAACCCCCGGAAATTTATAACCAGAAAATCTGGACTTAACCAGATTTTCTGGTTATAAATTTCGATCCATTAGTGCTAAAGGGGGCCTGAAGATCATATACATATCGTCTTGCAGCACTTAAAGATGCTGAAAGGTAGATCATGCGTGGATTCAAAATGTGCGCTAACTATATTAGCTGATCTTTATATGTGTGTGTGTATTTATAATCAGGGTAACGGCGTGCACAAGGGTGGAGTTTGCAGGTTCTAACCCCTACCATAGACCTAAAGATTTTTAATTTTTAGCATAAAGATTACCTCTCAGAAATGTCATCCATGTTTTTTTTTTAAATGTAGCCCCTTCCATAAAAGTAGTCTGTGTACGCTACTGAATCTGCGATATTTTTTTTAATGGAAAATGTTAAACATATGAACAAGAGAGCTAAACTGCAGAAGGCAAAACCGATAATCAAGTTATGTTGTTGGTTTTCCTTAAGAGAGTTTTCTACTAAGATGTGCTGCGCGAGAGTAACCGTGAGAATGTATACTGTATTTCTTACACACTGAGAAATCTAAATAAGTCAGGATATAACTAAGACAGTGCTTCAGACACTTTTAATACTTGCGACCTAATGTTCAATCCTAATTTACATCGCGCCCCCTCCATACAATAACAATGCATTGAATTCGATAACACGATACTTTGACACTTAAGCTAAAATAGGGCCTTAACCTCGTAAGTGCCGTCGGCGAATATAAACGTCTCGCTCAGCCAGTGCATATATACATCTTTCCGAAAAACGATCTTTTTGTTCACTGCTATTCATAAAATTATTCCGAAGGCTTTGGAATGCAACAAAAGAGCCAGTGTTTGCGAAGGATTTATCTATATTTCAGAGAATTTGATTATGCTTATTTTTTCTTTTTATTATGTCACAATGTATGTTGTTTGTTTACTTTCAATAAATTAATAATTTTTAAAGCAATCTTTTGTTTTTGACTCTTCAATATGCTCCCGCCTCCGTCCTATCATTATCACGCCCCTTAGGGGGTTGCGCCCCACAGTTTGAGAAGCGGTGTGTACTAAGAGATTTTATTACTTTTCTTCCAGAAGGTGAAAGAAGTAAGAAAAGGAACAGTTGAATGTAAGCAAGATATCCAAGGAATATTAACTTCTGAAATTTGGTCGAAGTTAAAGGTTTAATGGCTATGTAGTTGACTAAAATGTTATCCTTGTTTTTAATTTTCTCTGTACCTGTCTCTCTGTAAAATTTATTTTGTGTGGTATTTCCTTGATTTTATAAATGCTGTTTCTTTATAATCTATAAATTTTTCTTAGTAGAAGATAACACAAAATTGTGTGTGTGTATATATACATATCTAGACAGGGTGGTCCCGAATTCCTGGTACAAACTTTCAGGGTAGGTACAGGACATTATAACAATAATTTATTGTATAGGAATGAATGGGTGCAAGTGACGCGGTAAGGCACACACACAGACACAAAATAAGAAACAAAAGGAAAGACAAAGTTATAATAATAAACTCTTTTCTCTACCTCATCGCGCCTTCGACATTGAGCAGTAGCGTACACAAGAATTTTTAAAAGGAAGGGGGTCTAGGGTTGAAGGTCTACCATTCTCGTATCATACTCCAAAAGCAGCCAAACATATCTTTTTGATTGATTGTCAGGAACAAAAACCAGCAAAAAAAAGTTACTGAATAAATAATTAACATTAATAAATAAGAAAATTACTATTGTCAAATACTTAATTACAATTTACTTACTATATACATGGGACTATAATGAACCGGAAGAAAATGGTTATGAGAGAGAGGGTCCGGACCCATGGACCCCTCCCCCGCCTTTGACACTGGGTGGACCGCAACTCTTTGAAAATACCAGAAGTAGCCCACACTCTGGAAAAGTCTGCCCACCCCTGCAATAAATGATTGTTAAAAAGTCCTGTATCTACTCTTAAAGATTGTACCTTGAATTTGGGACCACCCTGTATACAGTCAGACCCCTATTTAACGAATTCATGACCGAACATTTTTCTCATTAATTTGGGGTTATTCTTTATGTCAGGGGTCTGAAGATAATGCAAATTTTTTGCTCTTATCTTTTGGAAATTCCATAATAAGCAGCTTCTCACAAAAAAAAAAAAAAAAAATCCACTGTTAGAAGTTACACATTTTTTATTCAACCACTAAAAATACTGTTAGTGAAAATTATTAAGCATCAGTCATTTAGAAATTTTAAAATACTGACTAATATAAATGTTCGGTAATGTCTTTGATTCCAGACCTTAGCCGGCTGGGTGGCGTAGTTGGTTTGTCACTGGCCCAAGTCGGTGGATTTTCATGATGCAGAAAATTGACTCCGTCCATGTCATATGATTATGCGCAGGGACGTCTAAAGAATTCTTGAGGCCCTGGGCTCTAACACAAATGTAGGCCCCATTTATGACCCTTAAAATTAGACAGTGCATACCATACGTTGTTAAATACTCTTACAAACAATAACCCGGAACAAATAAATGTGCATGACTTACCATCGCACAAACTAGCCTAACCGATTATAGCCTTTTCACTCAACGAGTAATGATGGTGTATGGTGGTAAGTCTTAGCCTATACATGAACGACGGTGATCACATGTAGCCAGTTGACATACTGTCCAATATTCCGTTTTTCGGAGAATACAACCGTAAAAAACATTTGACAATTCAAATCATGATCTTATTAAGTTTTAGTCGTAAACGAGACAAGGCCCCCTTTGGGATCGAGGCCCTGGTCCCAGGCCCAATTGGCCCATGCCTTAAGACGTCCCTGATTATGCGGCATGTAAAAAAATCCCTTGAGTGAATGTTTGGTTTGGGAGGTCTTGGCAAAATTAAATTCCTAGAACAAGTTTGCATCATCAGAGCTCAGGTACCTCCCTCTAATGAGGAAAATGGACATCAAAATTACTTGCGGCAATTGGTGAAAAGTTCTCAAAAGTGATACCAGCTCCTGAGGAATGTTCTAGGTGTGCAAAGGTAAAAATATCAATTGGCAGCCCCATTGGGAAAAAAAAGACACACTCGAAAGAGTTCTTTTTCGACACTATGTAGAGAAGAAAATGCTGCGTTACTTACATCCACCAGGTATGTTTTCGCAGTTTCCAAACCATATAAAGCATTAAAAAAATGTCACAGTTTTGATATTGGTTTCATTGTGGATTTTTGCATTAGAATCGCTCTTCATTGACTCAGACAAATCAACAAATTTCTCAACTTCAATTGCACAGATAGGCAGTCTGGAATCGTTAAAATATCCCCTGCGTTGTAGAGTGGGATGACATAAGAAAGGAATTTCCTGTCCTATTCAAAACTCACACGGTAGATTACACTCATGACTCATCTGCACCTGTAAAGTATAATAATTCTAATAGCACCCTTTCTCATCGAAATTTGCTGCATACAAAAAAAGTATTTTTCTGTTCCGTACAAAAAGTCATTTGAAAAGAAACCTAGTTTTTTTCTAATAATATCTCATAAAAACATCTCCCAACTGTTGAATTTGTTAATTCGGGATTTATAGTTCATTAAATAGGCGGTTTTTACCTCCTTTTTAATCGGAGACAGAGAAAAATTCACGAAATTCGTTAAATAGGGGTTCGTTAAATCGGGCTCCGACTGTATATACAGAAGAAAAGAGATTCACTCATCACGATATTTCAGGAACTATCAAACATACAGACTCGAAATTTGGTAGGCAAGTTCCTTCCAGGGAGTCGAGATCCGCTAAGAACGGATTTTGAGGAAATTGACCCCCAAGGGGCCTTGTTGGGGCTTAAGGATTGTTATGTATAATTATTTTCGTTTTAAAACTACACTCATGCCCAGAAATTAAAGATAATTCAGAATCACGCGGAAATCGAAATGTTATCATTTTACGGTATATATATATATATATATATATACACTATCTGTGGCCAACAGTATCCGGACACCCTTTAAAAAAGTGGTTCTGGCGAGTGACGCAATTTGATACGTAATTGAAAGCTATAAAAGTGTTGGTAGTGGTTTGTCAGATTGTATTTATGCTTTTGTGAGGCAATGAGTAAGTCAAAGGAGCTTAGTGAGTTTTATCTTGGCAGTATAATGGGATGCCACCTTTGTGGGAAATCAGTTCGTGAGATTGCGGACATTCTACAGAAGCCTAAATCTACTGTGAGTGATGTAATTGCGAAGTGGAAACGTCGAAACCGAGTGAAACGGCAGAAAACGAACCGGTAGGCCGAAAATACTTGGTGAACGCAGCCGAAGAACTCTGAAAAGGGTAGTGAAACAAAATCACAAGTCCTCATTGGTGGAAATTTCTCAGGAGTTCCAAAGTTCATCAGGAATTAGAGTTAGCAGCAGGACCGTCCATCGAGAGTTAAAAAACTTGGGATTCCATAGTCGTGCAGCCGCTCACAAGCCAAACATCACTCCACAGAATGCGAAGCATCGATTGCAATGGTGTAGAGCTCACCGTCATTGGACTGTGGATATGTGGAAAACTGTTCTTTAGAGTGATGAATCTCGCTTTACAGTCTGACAGTCGGATGAACGCGTTTGGGTTTGGCGGATGCCCGGTGAACGTTTCTTTAGTGACTGCATTGTGCTGACTGTTAAGTTTGGTGGTGGAAGCATAACGGTGTGGGGGTGTTTCTCATGGTTTGGCCTGGGCCCGTTAGTTCCTGTGATTGGAAACATGAACTCTGAGATGTATGTGAACATTCTGGACAATGCTGCACTCCCAAATCTATGGCAATATTTCGGGGAAGGCCCATTTCTCTTCGAGCAGGATAACTGCTCCATTCATTCACACATCGAGGTTTGCACAGACGTGGTTTGACGAAATGGGTGTTCAAAAACTGGACTGGCCTTCTCAGAGCCCCTATCTAAGTCTCATAGAACACCTTTGGGACGAATTAGAGCGCAGATTACATAGCCAGCCAAATCGATCATCCTCACTGCAAGCACTCACTTCAGTTGTGACGGACGCCTGGAAGGCAAATCCTATGCTCACCTATGAAAAATTGGTGGAAAGTCTTCCCAAACGTGCGCAGGCTGTCATCCATGCACCAGGTACCTGTTACCACAAAGAGAACATAATTGAACGACACCGTTTCGGTGGTGCAGGATTGCTCGTTTGGGGGGGGGGTGTTATTCTGGGTTCCAGAACTGACCTGCATGTTCAAATTGGAACAACAACAGGTCAAATCTATCGGGAATTCATTCTAGAGCAACATGTACGTTTGTTTTGGGACGCCATGGGGGCAGAATTTGTGTTTATGGATGACGAAACTCATTCTCATCATGCGAACACCGTAAACGAATGCCTTCAATCGGGGAATATCACCCGTATGAACTGTCTAGCGTTCTCAGCGAACTTGAATCCAGTACAGCATGTGTAGGACATGCTTGGCCGAAGAGTGTTAGTCCGTCACCCCCTCTTACATAACTACTGAAACTTCGAAGAGCATTGCTTGATGAGTGGTGTAGTATTCCCCAAGATCAGATCAATAATTTGATACCCAGCATACCTAGGCGTTGTACGGACTTTATTGCATCCGAAATCAGTATCTTGTGTAGCCACCACGCGCTGCAATAAGTGTTGCTGTACGACGTGGCATGAAATAAATTTTGAATGCCTGTTTATGGAAGAGAATTCCAAATTGCTTGTATGCGCAGCAAAATTTCGTCTTTTGAAGCTGCAGGACGTGGATCACGAGTGAGACGCCGACCAACCAAATCCCACACAGGCTCAATAGGCGATATATCCGGCGAATTAGTAGGCCAAGGAAGAAGTTGCATGTGTTGCGTTGAACAGAAGTCTCGAACAGTCTTTGCAACATGTGGGCGTGCATTATCCTGCTGAAAGATAGCTCCAGGGATTCCTTGAAAGAAGAGAACGACTTCGGGCTGTAGCACTTCACGAACGTACCTGTAGCTATTGAGATTACCCTCAATTCGTATCAAATTGGATCGTCCATGATACGAAATCGCACCCCTAACCAAAACTCCAGGTGTTAGGCCGCTATGTCGTTCGATAACGCACTCTGGAAGGCAGCGTTCACCGGCATAGCGTCTAACACGAATGCGGCTATCATGGTACCCCACATTGAAGTGTGATTCATCTAAAAAAACAATTTGGTGCCAATCAGCCTGCCAGACTCTGTGCTCATGAGCCCATTGCAGACGCAGCTTTCGATGGTTTGCCGTGAGGAGATCCTGTATAAAGGCTTCCCTGCACGCAATCCACGGTGCAGCAGACGTCAACGAATTGACGAAACCGACATTAGTATACAGATAGCAGTAGATCATTGTGCTGCCAACTGCTTGGATGAAGCTGAACGTTCATTCACCGCCATGCGAAGCAAGTGTCGATCGTCGCACACTGACGTCACCTTCCGGCGTTCACTGCCAGTTTTTCGCGTTGTTCTATGCTCGTCGGTCCCCTGCTTCCAAACTCGCATCACTGTTGAACTGTTCGCTGCAGAGGAGCTCCTATTGCGCGATAGGAAAATCCTCCTTCCGATAGTCCTCCCGCCCCCCTTCAAACTCCTTAAATGTTGGAATTTCTCCTTATTTCATCGTATACGCAGGTCTCACTAAACGTTCGCAGCTAACAAATAATCATTAACTATTTTCAACGTCCCGCTACAGCCCTCTATTTATACGCTTTCAGCATCAGCTCAGAGGGCAGAGCGCATGCCCCTTTACTATTTTAAGTAATATTCGATAATTGATATTTGCTGCGAGATTCATTTAATTCTGATAATTCCTTCATGATGTTGTATTTTTTACAAACAGCAATGTATAATATATTATTTTCATTTTCAAACTTACAGACTGACAGACTTGAAATTTGGCATATGTACTCCTTTCATATGGAGTAGAATTTTTCTACGAAAGAGGTTTTGCGAAAATCGACCCCGAAAGGGTGGAGCTTAAGGGGTGTTATATATAATTATTTTCGCTTTAAAACTATGAGACTTGCAGACTTGAAATTTGGTAGGTAGATTTTTTTCACGTAGAAGAGATCTGCTACAAAATGGGTTTTGCAAAAACTGACTCACAAGGGGTGCTGCGGGACCTTAAGGGGCGTTATAATTGAATATTCCCATTTCTAAACTATGAGACGTAAGCGCTTAAGAATTAGCAGCGATCGAAAGTTTAAGAACCGTTGGTGTATAATATATCCGATGTCGAAAGTGAACTGTATCCATTTTTATTTTAAATGACCCATGTACAATAAAGACAATTATAAAAGCACATATCTTAGAATCCAACTCCTTAGAAGATATAAAATATTCTGCAGAAGAACCGATCTCTTCAAATATTATTTTATTGAATGTATTGGTGTAATCGAAACTATACGGAGAATTGTCTTTTTCCTTAAATATCACAAACACTGAATTAAAGAATATTGAGAATCATTTTTCCTTTAAGAATAATTAATATACAGTGACAATCGTTTAAAACAAAACTGAGGGGATCAAAATAATTTTTCGTGTCAAAAGGATTTCATGTTAAAGGATATTGCGAAAAGAACAAATATTCAGCAAAATGAAGTATATTAGGGTACATTTTATTCACTTAGTACATTTTATTTATGCATTTATTTAATTAAAATCAATGAAACAAAAACATTCATAATGAAATTTACCGCAGAATCCAGCAATACCAAAATCTTTACAGATTTCCGCCTTCGTTTTCGGTTTTTAATCAACGGCCTTAAGAAGCTCCATCTTCATTTTAAGCGAAATAGGAGCTTTCTTTCCCACTGAGGTCTTTGCCATTTTATTCATATAGAAACTGGGAAAAAAGAAAGAAGATAGCTAATTATAAACTTATTGATTTTTACTCGCCTTCGAATTGCAAAGCCAACTAATGAGAAATGAGATGTTTTTGTGTAACTCCCATTCAGCCTCCTTTCTACGAAATATATGAAACCACCTCCCTTTTATTTCACACTCTTGAGAAATGTCGTTTGTATGGCTGGTGCTATTCGTATTGATGCGGCGCTGACTAATTTTACTTTAAACTAACATCTTAACAACTACCCAGGTTCACTTATTTAACTTGATCCGCATCATGATAGTGGCTAGTACTAATTAAACATTTGGAGACAATGCAACTAAAGACATTACTCGGATTAAATTTAAATTAAGTTTGTTTATTACAATTTAAAACACATTACGAAATTAAGATTAACAATATTAAAATTGAAGAATGAAAACTATACAACAAGTAAAAGAGTTTCACTTATCTGAAACGGAGGCGAGGTGACGGGAGGCTGGAATGATCCCGGACGCTGCTCGAAGTTTCCTAAAATTTGGGGATCAAAATTTCATTATTGTAAGTGAAAAATCTGCTGAAAATTGTCTCGGCGCCTGTTTTTAAGTGAGGGCAAATTACCCCTTTTTGCATCCGCGTGCCCTTCGGTCTTGCCTAGTCATTGGACAGAGACCAAGTGCAAAGTTACAAAAGTTAAGGTTTCTCCCCAAATTTATGAGTCCATTCAACTTGCATGACCGTTGAAAACTCAGTGACAGCCCGCGCTGGACCCCCGGCCCAGGAATATAACAACATCCTGTAAACAAGGGGAATACACAAATTACATGTGTTTTGGGGACCATCTTCAAAACCGATCAGCTTCCAAGCTTCCCAGCCTCCAAGCCTCCCATCACTCCTCCCCCCTTTCAGACTCACAAATATCTGGAAAGAGAAAAAAAATTAACCCATTTTTTTGCAGTAGAAATACAATACTGAAATGGGAGTGATTAAACAACAATAGTAATAGTCCAACAGCAAGCCGGAAATGGATAATCTTGACGAAAGATCTTGGAATCACAACTGCAGGAGAGGAAGAATAAACTGGAGGGGGTTTCCTTGATCCTGACGATTGAGCTCTTTAGTGCCAAGTGCCGTAGGAAAGGCGGAAGTCCCCCTTTCTGTTGTGAAGGTGAAGAAAAAAAAATTCGACGACATTTATGTCCTGCCGTTTGACGAATTGAAGAGGGGTGGAAGACACCACGCTGGAAGAATGTACACGCCGTAACGGGTAGCATGTTGTCGAATTCTTTTAATGACACCGCGAGCATTGTAGAACCTTGAAACGTTTGTCCCTTCCGATCCCTCGTGGTAGAGGTCGTAAATCTTGACAGCTCCAGAACCCGATGAATTTGGCTGGCCTGTCATCCTGACGCCATGGCGAAGGGGAAAAATCTCATTTCCTGTGGTCCGTACTTGTGAGTTGCATCCTAGCTCGACCTAAATGAAAAAAAATACTCCCAAAAGAGATTAGAATAAGTGCGGAAGTGTTCCACACACACAACACGTGAACTCATTATTTTCCTTTTCACTTTCTCTCTCCCCACTAAATTCTTGACCGGCAGGGACTTTCGTTTTAATACCACACCGACCATCCCCTGCCTCCGTTTCTGCCAAACAAATGTAGTACAATAGAACGACTTGTAAATAAAGAGAGAAAAATTTTTTTGTGTCATAAAATCGAATTTTGAGATAAGATCTGGGCTACCGCATAATTTACACAAAAGAATTGCACGCACGAAAATATTGAAACAGTATAATTGTGTCCATAATACAGCAGTGATTAATGTCTAATATATATAAAACAAATGATATATATAAAAATACAAGAAACAGATACTAAAAAAAATTAATTGTGACAAAGATATTGGCGCGAGATGTATGCATAGTAAAATGGGAGAAAACAACATTCCTGATGTCTGGCATGAAAATTAAACAGATATATTTTATAATTATGCCAACTTCTCCTTTTCACGGATCATCGCATAACGACATGATGAAGAAAAAATATTAGCTAATA
Source organism: Trichonephila clavata (assembly GCA_019973975.1). Taxonomy (NCBI): domain Eukaryota; kingdom Metazoa; phylum Arthropoda; class Arachnida; order Araneae; family Nephilidae; genus Trichonephila; species Trichonephila clavata. The sequence goes on from BMAO01030456.1 coordinate 26,655, forward strand.
ATTGACAATGTACACAAAAGAATATCCACCATTTTAAGGAATTGAAAAAAAAATTTGCCAGTGGGACCTTGTAACAAATTGTGAGAACAAGTTTAGATTTTAAAATTTTAGTTGACAAGACAAAGCAAAAAAATTATGATTATTATTTATGAGTATAATGAAAAAACAGAACCAACACAACATTGCATCACCTAACATCGAATTTCGACATTATAACAATATGGCATGATTACATAAGAAATTGCAACGTACATCAAAGTCAATGAGCATAAGGAATTACAAATTCACCCTGAGCATTGAGTACAAATATTATGAAATTAAGCATGTATTAACTCTATTAGAACACGATGGAGGTACATGGGATCAAGATGTACGCCCAAAGTTAACAACTCATGTTCAACGGGTTGAACATGAGTTTCCTGCCAAAATACGATTGCCCGCAACCATAATCCCACAAAAAAATTCAGTGTAGCAACTTACTGCCATATATCCTAAGTACTGTCGGAAGGGAGAAAAAAATTGTATCAAACAAGACGAGATTATAAAAATTTGTTGCTAATAATGAAAATAGATCCTTCCACTCTTTCCCTTGAGTGCTCTAAATGTGCACTGAATCAGAGCGATTCGCATGTCACCAACACCAGACACACACAAAAAAAATTTGTTCAAAATAAATTAATTCCCATCACTATAACTAACTCACCAAAATCGACTATCGGCAACTCTAATACTGACTCTCAAACAACATAGCCATTAAACCCTATAACCAATATGATCCGCTAACAAATGAACTAACTCTACAGAACTAACTCGACAACCAGAAAATTAACTCTCCATCAACAGAACTAACTCGACAACTAGAAAATTCTCAATCAACATTACTAATTGGACAACCTAAGAAAACTAACTCTCAATCAACACAACTAACTCGACTACCAGAAAAACGAAATCACGATCAACCGTACCAACTTGATAACTGAAACACGGACTCTTAATCAACAAATTACTTCGGCAACCAAAAAAAAAACTAAATCCTAATCAACATTATCATTTCGACAACTAAAAATTTTCAATCAACCAATTATTTCGACACTAAAAATTCTAAATAAACAGCTATTTCGGCATCTAAAAAAAATTCTCAATCAACAATTATTTCGACCACAAAAAATTCTCAATCAACAACTATTTCGGCAACTAAAAAAATCTCAATCAACAATTATTTCGGCAACTAAAAAAAATCTCAATCAACAATTATTTCGGCAATTAAAAAAAATCTCAATCAACAATTATTTCGGCAATTAAAAAAAATCTCAATCAACAATTATTTTGACCACTAAAAATTCTCAATCAACAACTAATAAATAACATACGAATATCAACCACGTCTAAAAGTTACTAAATAGAGAAGAGAAAAAATATTTAGCCGTAACTCGACCACATGGATAACTAGCAGACAGAATGTGAGGGAAAAAAATTTTGGTACCACCACGCAACGTCAAATTTAAATTTTCAGTAACAAATATTATCAAAGCGTCTCAACACAACAATAAAGAAGTAAAGAGATACAGGATACCACAAGGAGACACCCGAGTGCAGCATCTAAATGTGGGAAGGTGTGAGAGCCCCCACAAAACATATGGAATCGAGGATATTGACCGGACATTGAATCCGACAAACATTAGAAACCAAAGAAAAACCTTTAACCCATGTTCACTATTAAAAGTAATACGACATCACAATGCAGGACCCGATTCATGGAAAATCTTTTCGGGTTAATCGATTTCGTTTCGTGTTAAGAGAAAAAAAATACATGAACATATACACTCAAGAGCCAAGGCATTATGACCACCTGTCAATAACGAGTTGGCCCACCTTTGGCGTGCAACACAGTTTCAACCCGCCTTGGTATCGATGCCACAAGTCCTTGTTAAATTACCGGAGACAGATTGTTCCAGATGTTTAAGCAACGGTCACGCAAATCCGAGATATTGCGAATTGGTTGTCTTTGAACTCTGAGCTACCGTCCCATGACATCCCAAATGTGTTCTATCAGATTGAGATCCGGGGAGTTAGGTGGCTAGGACATTAACTGGAATTCAGCATCATGTTCCTGAAACCACTCCAACACAATTTTCGCCTTGTGACATGGAGTGTCATCCTGTTGGAACATTCCATTTCCAGCTGGAAAAACAGAGGCCAAGTAAGGGTGCAACTGGTCCGCAATGATGTTCAGATACCCTTGAGCATTCATGGTCTGCTCTGCCACAACCACGGGTTCCAGAGATGCCCAAGAGAACGTCTCCCAAAGCATAATACCGCCACCACCGGCTTTTATATGACCTACTGTACATTGAGGGAGCAACTGTTCACCTGGAAGACGGCGTATCCTGACGCGGCCATTAGCGTGATGAATGACAAACCGTGATTCATCTGACCAGGCAACTCTCTCCCACTGATTCATGGACCAGTCGCGATTATCCCGGGTCCAGCACAGGCGCAGTTGGTGATGACGCTTGGTCAGCAAAGGCACACGAATGGGACGTTTGCTGCGTAGCCCCATATCCAAAAGTGTCCCCTGAACAGTGTGCTCCAATACTATTCTACTTGGCCCTGCATTGTATTGGGCTGTCAGCTGAGCCACTGTCTGGCTCTGGTTTTGCTTCACCATGCGAGACAGTCTCCGACGACCTTTTTCTTTGATAGCGTGTGGACGTCCAACACCATGTCGTCTACTGCTGGTTTCACCGTCATTCATCCACTTTGCATAAGTACTAACAACTGTAGATCGCAAACAACCCACGAGTCGTGCAGTTTCAGAAATACTTGTTCCGAGTCTTCGAGCCATTATAATCTGCCCCCTATCAAAGTCACTTAGACCCGCAGCCTTTTCCATCATACACAGAAGTAAGCAAAAGAATGATTCTTCGGACTCTCTAGCAACAGTTAAATACCACTTCCACCTGGTCACGAGCCTTCTACGTCATCCAAGCGAGTTCATTGTAAAATGTAGAGGTGGTCATAATATTTTGGCTCTTGAGTGTATAGTAGTTTGTCGAGACCGTTGCATTATTTTTTGTATTAACCAATGTTTCGGCTTCAGCGTTTTCTCGTTTAGCATACTTCACTGTATTAATAACTTAAACAAGTTGTTAGAACAATCGCTAGAACAGGAGAATATGAATACGTTGTTTCCCGTTGAAATCTTAAGAGCTTGAACAAAACGTTTTGAATAATAAAATCGAATTTGAATTCACATTACAACACAAGATTTCAAGAGTAACAATTTACTAGCTTAAAAATCAAAATTCACTTAAAAATCCGACTAATTAATTTTCCATATTTTTAGCGGGCTAGAACTAAAATTACAAACAAGCAAATAAAGGAATAATAAAAATCATTAGCATAAGGGTTACAGAAATACAAGTAATCGTATGAGGACATTCAATACTATCAAAAAAAAAAAAAATTAAGAATTCTTTCCTTCTTCTGATCATGTGATCTAGGGTGAGTGAGTGTTTATTAATCCCTTAACTTCTTTGCTCGTACTAGGGTTTGAAACCCCAGGATCCCTGTGGTTTTTGCAAATCCCGAATTCACGGGATTAAAATAACTAATCCCGGGATTTAATTTTTGTCTGAATTATATTTTGAAAATTTTTTTCCATGTATTGTGAATTTGGTATTGCATTTAATGTATCTTACTTATTTTGAACCGTATACTTTGTACAGTATCTACAGCCCCCCCCCTTGGCACTGGCGGATCGAAATTTATAGCAAGAAAATCTGGTAAGTCCAGCTTATCCGATCCCCTGGGCGCTAGCTCCAAGCGCCCAATGGATAAACCGGTACTGGCAAGTCAATATGCAATTTGTTGCTTGAGAAGAAATGAAAAGGAAAAGCTAATCCCAAAAATCTGTTTTGTCTCTGTCCCCATTACAATGTAAAACTTAGTACTACACTATACTTCAAATTGTGTGTGCGTATATATATATGCACACATACACAAAATCCTCAACCATTTAAAAAAGAGATACGAACATAAGATTTTTTTTGTAAGAGAAAGTCTTTTAAGATGTATGAAACATTCTTCGTATCATGCAGAGTGTACTTATAAAAAGCAAACATTTAGGGGGTTTTGTGTTCCCCAATAATAAAATAAAAAATAGTGTGAAAACTTTAAAATTGAAACATAAAATTCTTCCTTTTTCGCGTTTTGAGTGTGTGTGTTAAGTATTGTACTTAATTATATGCAATAAAAATGTGTCTTTTATGGAACAACGGGTTAACGGGTTAACATCGCACTACAAAGCAACAGGAGCTATTTCGGCGGTGAAACTCGAAATTCTGAACAAGTGACGAGCAAGAAAACTGAGCTCTGGCACCCCTTTTTCGAACTTCCAGACAACGCGAACGAGAGGACAAATTTTACGTGAAATAGCCCCTCTATAAGGCGGGTCTTCAGTGGCACTAAGACTGGAAGCTATGACTCGCTGACCACGAGTCCGTGATCATAGCCTCTAGACCAGGGGTGGCCAACCCGTGGCACGGCGGAGTTGTAACAGTGGCACGCGCAGACTTAATAAAAAATTTGAAAAGATTAATCATTTTTGATTATAAATTAAAAGATTAATCATTTTTCAAAACTAAAAATTTTGCAAAGATATACAACCATTTTTTAGAATTTTATTGAAATGGATTGCCTCAAACAAAAAATCTCAAAATTTGAGTCAAAATGTGTTAGTGAATATACATATATATATATATATATATATATTCTGCTACGAATATAATAAAATAAATATCACTTAAAACTGGCTGAAGTGCACCTATAATAATTTAATTTTGTTAGAATCTGCAAGAGAGATAATCCTAACATACATAATTTGGCAAATAAAAAAAAAGTAGCTATTCAAAAACGACATTAAGTAAGTACTGAGGGTTTAATAATTATTTTGAATAGAATGATACAAATTGCTCATTTTTATTTTATATATATAGCTATCCTAATTAGATTGAACTTGTAAAAAGTTTATTAACAATGAAACCTAAGATTGTACTTTCGTCTTACTTATAATTTAATTTTATTTTTTCTTATAATTTAATTTTAAATTTTGACTACATAGATTTGCATTACAAATTTGCTATTTGCGTAAAAACCCCATAATAAACATATAAGTAACATTCTTTTTCTTCCATATTTGTTGTTTGGAAAATTAGGAAGTGACACGCATAATTGTTTTTCATCAAATAGTGGCGCTCTTCCGAAAAAGGTTGGTCACACCTGCTCTAGACTATCACGGCCACCATGGGATCGAGGAAAATGTTCGGCATTAAAAGATACGTTATTTTCATTTTTGGGGGTGTGATTTAATAAAAGAAATAACTGAAACAAGAAAAAGGGCTCACAAAATAGCTTGAAAACCAGAACAATATATCATAAATGAAACTTTTTTTGGTGTTAGCACGAAACTTAGAGACCAACTAGTGTTGCCAACTCTATAAAAAATACATTTACATTGATTTCAAGTTATTTAAATATATTTGTTTTCAATCTCATCAAAAAATGAAAATACTGACTTTTTAATGTTAATATTCTTTTGTGCAAGGGGGCAATTATAAGATGCTAGAAGGGGGTGGAAATATTTTGGAATTTTACCTCCACTTAAAGAAACGAACTTGAACGCACTTCATTTAATGTTTATATTTTATGATTTTTCTTGTTGGTGAACACTTTCTGAATCCGGAAACATTGCAACTGGTCAAAGAAACAGAGAAATCAATTCGAATTAATGCAATCCATTTTGAAGAATTAAAAAATATTTATATATGATGTAACGCTTATTAAGTCGAAGTTGAAATACCATATTTATTCAAATATAAGCCGCCATCGATTCTAAGTCGAACAGTAAGTGTAGTGTAAAATGGTGAATACTTATAAAATTAAAAAAAAATTAAAATGAGAGTTATGAAGTGAATACATTTTTTCCCCAGTATTAAAAACTTTTACATACACACATGAACTTGGCATTGCTCCCACCGTCATTATCACATATTCAATTTCCCCCAACCAACGAATTTTTTCTCCTTCAATTCTTAGCCGCACTTGATTTTTAGAACTATTAACATTAGAAAAAAGTGCGGCTTAGATTCGACTAAATAAGGTACACAAAAAAACTCATGTTTTCTTTTTAAAAAAAATTTAAAGTTAAAACTTTTAGAGTAGAATTGGGAATTAAATTATACGAGAAACACGTATAAATAGCATGAATTTTTTAATATGTTCTTATTTCGTTACAAATCTTTGGAAATGATAACAATGTTATTAGCGCTATGTTATGAATACCCAAGAGCAGTTTTTTCTTAAAAATTAATTTTTGCATTAACAAAGACACATAGTTTATTTATTTTATATGAATTCTTAAAAGTGTTTTTTAAAACATAAATGATTAAAAAATAATCGATTTCATAGACGCAAATTTGAATACATTTTTAAATTTTAATGCCTTCAGACTGACTAATTTTTCTTAAAATTTTTATTTCAGTCAGTTTCTCATATTTCGGACTAAGATTCGAGCATCTTATCTTGCCATGTTTTCGAATATTGAATATTTTTTGATCTGACTGATCCAGATGTTCCACTTGCACCTAAGTAATCCCTACCTCTCCATCCAAACCTGTGTAAACATTCCAATAAATATCAACGCAACACCCTTTATTTTCTGTTTGTCGACCCCAAACAAATATCGAGATTGTCATCCACCCCCCCTCCAGCGGCAAAAGTCGCCTGTTATGCTACACCTCCCTATCCCTCCTGCCTATTGGTTGTCTGCCCAGATAGCGCGGGGTGCAAGAGGGGGTGGGCGAAGCGACAAGTGCCGATTGCAAGAAGAGAGAGTTTAGAAGTGCTTCTGGGAGTTCGAGGGAAGCATCGGAGGGGTTTTCCAGACGGCACAACACGATCTTTTCAGAGATGAGGAATAGAGGAGTTATCGGGTGAGTTGTGTTTTCGAATTCATTTGTTAAGAAAGTTATTTATCCTGGAAAATAAGTTCTTTTCCCCTTCCTGAAAGAAATGGAAGTTATTTATAAAATGTCTTATAAAACCTGACGTAAAAAATCATATATATTTTTCTTTTCTTCATTCCAAAAATTATTCTGCTGGAATATTGGTGGCTCACCTTCAATAATTTTGTGGCCCGCGAGATTCATTACAACTTTACAAAATACGACTGTTGTGTACAATATTTTTGTTTTCAGAGTTTTTTTTTAACAAATCCCATAACTGTTTCCAATTTATCACGTTGCTTCTGTTACTTCGAATCTACTCCCCCCCCCCCGAAATTGAAATTTTCTAACATTAATCGCGTTCAAACTAAACGGACAAAAAACCGCAACATCAATTACGATTCACAAATACATGCATTTGAGATCGACTTGTAGAAACCATGTGAAAGAGTGAGATTGAGACCAAGTGAGAGACAAATATCTCACTAATTAAATAAATTAAGCAATATTTGATCATTGCATTATTATTATTATATTATCTATGCTTGCATACATGGAAAACAATAATATTATATGAATTGTTTTAAATTTTTACTCCAATAAATGTTTATAATGTGGGTCCAAATCTAATATAAAGATATATATTTTTATAATCGAACCGCGGGATTATAATGTTTTTCCGGAGTGGGCTGCAAGGTTAGTTGGGTTGGCCAGCCCTGTACTAGAGAATTTCGGTTTTAAAAAATAAATTGAACATTAACAGAAAGGAGCACCGTTGTATTTTCGAATGAGAGTTTTCTTACGCAAAACTGTAAGAGAAATTTTTTCATTCTTTTTTTTTAATTCTCACGAAACACCTTTTTTAATATTTATGACTGTATTTTTATTCATGGACGGATTTAAATAAGAAATTTTGGATTTGGAGTGACAGTTTAACTGTGCCAATTTGGTTCCCTTTTATAACTTTGAGGGGGGGGGGTGGTATTCGTTAAAAAATAAAAGTAGTTGCGTTGCTGTCAATAAATAAAAGTAGAAAGAGATTTTTTACATTACATTTTCTTTTGTTTTTAGAGTAAGTTAAGAATGAGAAACTTTTCTTTTCTAGTGTGTGGACGCATAATAAGTTTCTCGAATCTCTTTACATTTTAAAAATATACTGGTGTATAAGTTTTGTTTTCTTATGTTTATCTTCTTGCGCAAAATTTAATCTGCAACGGAATAAAACACTTTATGACTGAGGCCAAATGAGTGTTTTTGTCTTGTACAAAGTCATGCTACTATTAACTTCCCATGTAAACGTTTTTTTTAAATTACTGCAGATGGAAATTTTTTTTATATATATAATACTCTCTCTCTCTCTCACACACACACAAACGCGAAAAACTTTATATTTTACGTACAGAATATATTCTTTCTCCGTTACATTATATTACCAAAAATGAGAAAGAAGTTATATATAATTTTAAGAATAAAAAGGGATTACAAAAAAAAAAAAGTTTTAGATAACAGTGGGTGACGATTTTTAAAAAAATCAATTTACATTCAAACCCAGTTTCTACATGTTTGACAGAATGTTGCTATAAATTACTACATCTAACATCCGTCAGATGTCTCAAAATTCAGATGTTTGATGAAAATAAAAAATAAAAAATAATATTCAGTACATAATATATATCTTATTTTTATTACGCAACACAAAAAGTAACTGAATTAAAAAAATAATTTTACTTAACTTATTTATTTGTTCCTTTTTCGCTTTTTAATAAAGACTAGTATTAACTTAATTTTGGAATGAAATGAATCTGAAGAATTTTTTTGTTAGAGCTTTGGGCAAAAGTCAGAATTAATTTTTTCGGAGTTGTAGATGATTCTTTTATTTGTTATTTTCATGAATTACGAATAAAAAACTTTTAATTCTTTGTAAATTACTTTCACATCTCTTAAGAAATGCTAAAGGAAACGGAATTTTGTAATCTAAAGGTAGCAAGGTAAAACACATAAAAATTTGAAAATAAAAAAAACCCCGTGATTTCGACAAATTAAAAAAAAAATAATAAAATTATTCTTGTGTTACGTTATACCAAAGAAAAATTATTGTATTTATTTTATGATAAAAATTGTATACAACATTCGCAATCAATGCCGTCCTATTATAATGGTGTTTCAGTGAAAACTTGGTAAAACATTGGCAATACAGCCAATTTGGCATCATTTTTGGGGACTTGGCGACTGTTTTGATGCTTCTAGAAATTACTGGAAAAATCTATAGCATCACGATCTATGACGTAAGCGGATTATTCGAGAAAGCACTGGAAAGTAGGGGGGGGGGGCACTATAAGGAAATCGTTCTTGGCGATCCTTTTAATTCTTTTTTGACCTATTTCTACTAACTATATCATACGTGCAAATAAATTTATTACAGCATAACGAAAAACTTTTTCTTACATAGAGAGAGAAAACAAATTGTAAAAATAGCTGTTTGTATCAATGATGAATATTATATCTAAATGTACTTTTTTAAAGTTGAAAATTTGGACTGAAGAATTTTTTGTTTTTGTTTTTTAAAAGTTGACTTAAACAAATTTTCATGCACAAATATTATAAATACCTGTATTAACAATGGCCAGGCAAAATTGTTCATATATCTTTCGCTTTTGAACTGCATTGCATTTTGAGATAGGTAATTGCTCAAAAATAAAGTTCGATGTCCTATGCCGTCATTGAATAATACTTAACCGGTGGTCGTCGGCTAACCAGCGGAAATTAAAGGATTTCCGTTTACTTCAGTGTAACATTTATAATCACAGCGGAAACTAATTTTTAATAATCAGTGTAAGATATATATATCTTATCTTTCATTCATTATTTACTACACATTTGACTACTTGGCATACTATCATAACAGAAGGATAAGATAGATTCTAAGCATTCCGTAGTGAACTAAACAGCTCTTTTTTGATTCAGTAGTTGTGGTATTTATGTGCTAGTTTGAGATACACATTAACTTTCAAGAAAAATTCTGATGTTTTTTTAAGGTTATAAAACAAACAAAATGTAGTGTTGATTTTCTAAAAGAATGAAAAAACTTATTTAAGATTTACAAAGAAAAAATACAGTTTGATATAACTGAGCTTGACATAAAAAGAAACAAATACTTTCGAAAATTATTTTTTAGTGCCAGTGAAATGCAATAATTCAATATTCTACAATCAATACATGTTAAATCAGTCCAGGTGTCAAGCCCTCACGTTGGCGTGTTGCGGAAGTTTGGAGAGTGGTGTTCCATCTCAGGTGTTCTCCTCGTCACTTAGATGATGTTCAAAATACGGAATACATCGCCAATAGTTCTCGTATTGTCTGAAAGGAATTTTTTTCTTTATTAAACACTCAAGCAATATTCTAATCAATGAATCAATGATTCGAAATGAACAATAATATATACGGCATTAGATGTATGAACAGATTCTCCAGTTTTTAATGATAAGTTTACGGTCGAAAATTTCAGAGCAGTTTGGTTGATTTCGTTTTTTATGAACGTCACATTTTAAGACAACAGGAGGGATATTGACGATGGACTCGTTATTTTGAACCTTAGTCAAATGACGAGGGTGGCACATGAGCTGGCATACCACTCTCCAAACTTCCACACAATGCCAATGCGAGGACTTTGAAACAACAGATTTAACCAGCATCCGCCTCTCTACATGGTGTGGCTTCATTGGCATCAGAAATCTCAACTCATGGATATGAGTTTGCCCATGATCAATTGTAAGTAATCGACAATTACATCTTTCTAGTATATGTAGTATTCATTGAAAGAGAGAGAAGGCGTGAATGCATTTTATATTCCCTTCCCCTTTGCTCTATTTTATGTTTTTCTAAAGTAAAGCTCATGTGTGTCATAAAGCTCATCTTCACCTTAAGCTCATGTGTGTGTTCCAACAATGAAGTTTGGAGAATGGAGTACGGACTTAGGTGTTGTCAACGTCAGTTTAAATATTTACTTTATTTATTTCAAACAACTCTTAGTGCATCTTAAGAAAAGTATTATAATATTCCAATTATAAAATATAAGGAAATGAAAATTGCTTTTGCACTCTTGGCAGGTATTAAAAGTTTGCTCTTCACAAACAGCCTTGTTGCTGTAATTTCGTACGTACTCTGCCATTCTGCCTTTTTCAGATGGACAGACAGTAAAATTCTGTGTTTGCCACACTTTTAGCAGTATTTTTTGTGCGGGTATTTCACTATTCGAAATATCTTCATTATTTATTTTCTTGGATGTCTTTTAAGTTAATGTATTGTAACGCTCTTCCAACTACGGTTTTATACGAAGGTGTCAGTCAATGTGAACGCAAAATTTCTTTGAATGATGAATTTTTCTGCTACTTTCATGCTTTATTTAACACATAATTGACATACACATTTATCAAACTTAGATTCGAAACTGCCCAGAATGAAAGCAAAATGGCCTTGTACAAGTCTTATGAGCAGTACGTATACCTGGGTATAACTCATAGGTTCTCAACGTGGGCGATAACGCCCCCTTGTGGGCGTTTGAGCCTTTCAGGGGGGCAGTAAAAGACCAGAGAAAATTAAAAAGCGTTAAGATGTCACGGAGGGTCTTGGGCAGATTAACTAAAAATGACAGACACGCTGATTATGTACTAACATAAGTAAACTTTCATAATATTTACATGTTGATTGTATGTATTTAAATCATATTTGTATCACATGTACGAAAATTCACATTTCGGTAGTTCGGGAAGTGGATGAAAAACAAAGACTACATTCAGACCTACATTAAATTGAATGATATAGGACACTTTAATTTCTGTAGGGCACGTGTTGTCTTTGTCTGTGAGCAGTAGGAAACATGTTTCGTCCACTGCATTTCATAACGTATATTATCCAAGAAACACTTAAATATGTTAACAGGAATTAACGTGATTCTTTAAAGGCTGAAACTGTTAATATATATTTATTTTGAAAGCTAAAGTTTATTATGAATTACTAAATATCATTAAAACCCTTGCTTAGCCTTTATAACAGGTAAGCGCTAAAACTTTTATTCCACTTTTTTAAATGTAGAAGAAATTCAGTAGCGTTAAATTGCAACAATATCCTACCCATGAGTGAGTGAGTGAGTGAGTGAGAGAATATTAACGTCGCACTGATTAGCAACACGAGGGCTTTTGGCGACGGTCCGCGTCATTTTGAACCATGGTCAAGTGACGCGGACGACACCTGAGCTGGCACCCCTCTCCTAACTACCACACTATCCTACCCATGACCAAAATATATAATATTGTACCTTTAAATATATTTGTGGCAATAGATATTTCAGCTTCGCAAGTAAAACAAAGTTGGGGCTTTAGAAAAAAACGAATTTAAAAAATATACTTTTAGGAATAGGATATTTTTTAAAACTTAATTCTTGTTTTCACCATGCATTATGTACACTCTTGCTTCTCTAGAGAGGGAGGGGGTGATATCGAAATATGTACTAGAAAAGGGGGTACCAGTTCAAAAAAGGTTGAGAACCTATGGTATAACTGATCCACTGTACCCTTTGGTTTTGCTGTAATAAAATAACTTCTGGGCCTTATTGTTGTGGGGATTGATGTGATCATCAGGGTGGATAGAATATTTGACAAATGTTTGATTACCAATGGTTAAAAGGTATTGGAGCATTTCTCCCAAAGTTTTCAGAATAACTTTTAAAAGAAAAATTTGTCTACAATTTCAATTTAAATCTTTTTCTTTTAAGACATGTTCAACTTGAGCAAGAGGCATATTTTTAGGGTTTTATGATATGCTTTTCTTTTCCTGTACTTATTTTCTATGATTTTCCCATTGCTCTTTTTAATAAATTGGTACTAGAGCACTCCCAACTGAAATTCAGAACTCAGTTTCAAAAAGATAATTTGATACATTTTTCACCTACCTACTCACATTCTTAGAACATATATTCGTTTATCCAGTACCGAAGAAACGTCGCCAAACGTCGCGATATGCAAGCCAAGAGCATGAAATCATTCCCGCGCATGTTTAAATATAATAATATAGTTCATGACTGTTCGAAAATAAAAATCTTTTTTTTATATGTTGTAACATGTTCAAACATAATCATATCTTCATCTCGCATGCTAGAAAATAATAACATTGTTTAAAATTTGTGATATTATCCTTCTCTTATTTCTTTGTGAAAGATGATTAAAATTTGGGTAGAAAGACAACTGAGTTTTTCCAAAAATATGTACTAATACGGAAGGACGTAGGGTTTAGTGAAATGCAGAATAAGAAACATCGTGGAACTGCGCGTGAGAATTTAGATTCGTATTTACGTGAAGTGTGGTGTTGTCTACAACTTGAGCTCTGTCCCTCACTTTCTAACTTCATAACATTATTGGAAGGACTTTGAGCCCCAACAGATTTCGTGTGTATCAGCCCTTTTAGACGATTGGCCTTCAGTGGAATCAAGACTCCAGCCCACGATTGACAGAAACAACGCTAGCCTCGAGTTAGCAACCCTGAGCTCGTCCCCTAATATATTTTTTCTGGGGGGTGGGGTAGAGGAATATTTTAATACTAATATATTTACTTGCTTACGATATTTAATGCTAGGTTCCTAAAATTCAGTTAAGGTCAATAAAAAATTCGATTTCATCGATGTTCGATATTTGAAAGGTTCCAATTCCTCTTAGCGAGTAAAATTTAAATTACGACTTCATAGAGTGTAAGGAATGAAATATGGAATATATTTTATAGGAAAACGAGGGATTTGTTCAAATAGGAATTGGATATTATTTTTTAAAATTGTTTATTCTCCATAGAAGCGAAATCGGAACAAAGGGATATTATTATTAAGGTTTTTTTACTTAACCAAAGATATTACCCTTTCGGGTTTTTCTTAACAAAAGGCAATAATAGTTTGTTTTTTAAAGTTCTTTGATTATTTTGCTAGAAAAATCACATATTTTTAGTTTACTATACTTTATTTAAGTTATGTGTGTGCGATTCTTAATTTGAAAATTTTTGAAAGATATGTACATATATTTTTAAAATTCCAAAAATGTTCCAAATTTTTTCGAAATTTGTTTATAGTTCTATTTTTAGCTCTAAATTTATATCCTAGTCTTTTTTAACTTACATTAACTTTTTCGTCTATATTTCAGCCTTTTTTTACACACATTCGCACACATACATGTACGAGTTCATATAAAAATGAAATTTTAATTTTTTACTCCATTTGAAGTTATTTGAATTACTGTTGTCTTAAAAAATAAATGAATAAAAAATGTCCTTCTGTGGTTTTTCTTTATAGTAAAAATGTTTTGAGAATGGGAGCTATCGTTCTTTAAATAGAACGGATTTACTCAAGATAAAAACCGATATCGTTAGAACAGCGAATATTCAGCTTCCTG
>BMAO01030457.1:0-27041 GCA_019973975.1 Trichonephila clavata
ATTTGAGAGAAAAATTAAATTAAAATCGTGCAATTCGTCTTTCGAAAGCGTTAATTCATTTTTTCTCCTATGATTGCGTCTACCTTAAGAACAGAATTTATAAAAAGTATTTAAAAGTATTATTACACTATTCATATTTATGGAAAAACGATAGTTTCATCAGGTGAAAATGATGCACTACATATCTGATATATTTCGTATAAAAAAGATCACTGACATTTTCCCCTTATATTACAAGTCTTGTAATGTATTACATAAAAAATATTCATTCCTGTTTAAAGAATAATTCTTTTATAAAAGTTACTTATTTATCCCAAATTAACTTGACATTTTAAATACAATTATTATTGATTACTAAATTGTGCAACATTAGTGATATATACACCACTATTGTAGTTATCAATTTTTAGTATAGTATATATATGTATTATAGCCATAGATGCTATTGAGATCCGCTACCAGCTTGTCATCGGAGCTACGTACGGGTCTGTTTGACTCATAATGCTCTGGGTAAAGTCCCCGAACCCACTGACGGAGAGCGGTCGTACTGTAAAGGTACTGTTCTATTCTCACTCCTAACTGCAACTGTGAAGGTTCTGCCTGAGTTGTGAGGAAATCAAGGAATAGGAAACAGTTCAATATTCTTAAGAAATACAAGCAGAACTTATAGTTCTTACAGAATGGGGCTTATTGGAAGTGGATCTCGGAATTTTTATAAAAACTTCTTTTAATTATATATTTCACGAGAAGAAAGACAACTGGGCATAATAATCCTTTCTGATATTTTCACGCGAAAGTTCGAATGGTTCCACGCAAAAACAACTGAATGGATTTCAATGAAACTTTTCTATAATATAGTTTATACATCAGAATAACATATAGGCTGTAATTTATAAAGATATTGTGTGAAGTGTCAAGTAAGTAGGAAAAAATTCTGGCGTGCGCGGTAAAAAACGTTAGAGTTATACGTATATAATTACGAACACAAAAAAGCTCGCGACTGCATATATCTTTTTTTTATGTGTACGCCATTATCGCCAAAACAGTGAACCATAAATACAATACAAAAAAGAAACGAGCCTCACAGTAGGCGCATATGATGTGTAACACCAGACGTGTTATCGTGGTAAATACGCAATAGTAACACCAATCCTGAAAAAAATGAATCGGGTATGATTGGAAATAATTTTCTATATAATAATTATATCTTTAGTGAAAATTTTATTTAATTACTGATGTAATGCAATTTTTTTTTATCAAAAATAGTTTTTCTTGATCGATTTGGGGAAGCGCGGACACACTAGACTTATGATAACTAAAATATGACACACACACACTTGTGATTTCAAAGTATTTAAAAACCGTTGAAAAACAGCGTCAATTAGAGTAACACTGTTAGTTGTTGAAACATTTCAATTCATTCACCTTCTGGCAAACTGAAGTTTTCGTTAAAATCACCACTCAAAATCATAGGAAGCAAGAGCAGGTATATGGCATATGGTAAAAGGACAAAATGCAGAAAATCCTTAATTTTTTGACCCGTTTGACTCGGAAAAATGAAAACGACCACCAAAATCCCTGTTTGTCCATTTTCAAATAAGCTTTCTGATACCCATATATCCCCAATATCTTGATTAACAATACCCAGTCCACTTGTGTGACGATAATTAATATCCATATGAGGACTCCCAACATGCGAGTTATTCTGTTTGCGATAGATCGCAACACCAGCTGCTCTGTGGCCTGGTTGTTTAAACTGTATGCAGCCAGTAGTGCACAGAGGAATTTTTTAGGTGGGGTGGGGTCCAAGGTCGAAAGTCCACTGGTCTCATACCGTGCTTCAATACGCCGCCCAACATATTCTTTTAATTTTGTCGATTTTCGGGAACAGAAAACAGTAAAAAGTTAATTAATATTTGAATAATTATTAATTAATAAAATTAACTATTAAAAACAAATAATTAATTTTTACGTACTATATACATAAACAGTGGCGGCGCTAGACCACGTAAAATGTGAAGCTTTAAACTCACAGCAGCACAATTCTTTTAAAATATTATTGCAGGGCTGACATCTACCCGACGTCAAGTTTCGGTGTAAATAATCTGTGAATACTGAATAGACAAGGATGTGACACAAAGCATTTAATGACGGACAGTAGCAATACACAACGTTACAACTGTACGATTTAAGTACATCTAAAATAAGAACAGAACCGCAACAAAAAATGACGTCATTCGCTGCTGATTGGTTGGAGAGGGGATGCCATTCGCAACATCCCCCCCCCTTTTTGATAAGCTGGATAGCTTAATCAAAAACATCAGTTAAAGTCAACAAGTTCAGTTTGTCGGGTTTCTTCACTGGACGACCACATCTGGTCACCTGAGGTTTCACAGTAGCTTTTACAGTATCAGGATCAGCACAGTTCATGGACGAATCAATATGTTGAACTTTTTGGAGAGGAAGACTTGTTACACTATTTCCACTCACCTCAAGCGGAAACACACGTTGAATTGGACGAATTAAAGTACAAGACTGAGTCCTTAGTTTTACAGTTCTCACCAGTCCATCCTTTCCTGGGATCAATTTTATTACATGAGCCAAAGGCCATTGAAGACGTTTTTCCAATCGTCCCCAATCAAAACTATGTCACCTTCACAAATGTTTGACGACTGAGGATGTTGTTTTTGTCGTTGAATCAATTGTCCTAGGTATTCGTTCCTAAATCGCTTTTTTAGCTCCTAGATTACTTTAGCTCTAAATCTTAATCTTTTACGGAAATGATTAGCATCCCGGATCTCTAAATCTTTGGTCTCGGCAGTTTGTATTTCAAACAGGAACATTGCAGGCGTAATTGGAGTTAAATCCTGCATATCTTCAGACAGATATGTCAATGGGCGTAAATTAACAACTTTTTCACATTCGCATAAAATCGTTAGCAATTCTTTCATATGTAAATATTGCCTTTCCTAAGGTTCTCCCGAGAAGCTCTTTCACTGTTCTTACAAGCCTCTCCCAAAAACCTCCCCACCAGGCAGCTGTGGGAGGTATAAATTTCCACGTTATACGTTGTATCTCTGCATATCGAGAAACTTCGTTCCAATCTATAGCAGCTAATTCGTTATAGGCTCCTCTGAAATTTGTACCATTGTCTGAATATATTATGCGATGTCTTCCTCTTCTGGCCACAAAACGACGAAAAGATAATAGGAAGGCATCAGTAGTAAGAGAGGAAACTAATTCGAGGTGCAAAGCACGATAGATGGCACAGGTATAGAGGACAACCCAAACCTTATCACCCCGTTTAATGTACAGGGGACCAGCTAAATCTACACCTACCACTTCAAATACTGCTGCATCTTTCACTCTGTCAGCTGGTAGAGAAACATGATCAGTCATGGGAGATTTACTTTTAAATCTACGGCATTTAACACAGGCATTCCATATCTTTCGAACAGTTCTCCTGCCACCTACTATCCAATACTTCTCACGTATTATGCTTAAAAGCAATTGCGTGCTCGCATGATGATTCTTTAAATGAAAATGTTCTACAAGTCTTTGTGTAAATATACAATTGTTAGGCAGTAAGATTGGCGAAAGAAAAAGAGACGCATCTATGCGCTCAGTTATTCGTGTTATCACACGAATGATGTTATTATGATCTCTGAACACACAGAGGTTTGAAATTGACTTTTCATCCACAAAACACTGAGCTTGAACAGATCGGATCAGCTGGATCTCAGCACTCTCTAACTCATCTAAAGACAATTGTCCTTTTTCTCTGTCACCAATTCTGCATCTAACATTATTAATAAACCTAAGAACCCAGGCAACTAATCTTAAGATTGAATGGAATTTCGAAAATTTCCTAGCATACCATGGCAACTTTTCCTCCGACAAATTTAAATTACACAATCTAACTTATCTTCTTTCTAATGAAATTTCGGAAGTATCATAATCAGGTAACTTTGTTAAGGGCCAAGTATCTGGTGGCTCTAAAAACCACAATGGACTTTCCCACCAATGTGACTCAACTAAATGACCAGGTGAACATCCTCGAGAAATTAAATCGGCCGGATTCATTTTTCCAGGCACATGACGCCTTTCACTATTAGGAAAGAGATTTTTTATTTCTTTAATCCTATTCGAAACGAAAACTGACCAACCTCCCTTTTCCCTTAACCAATACAGTGCAACCATAGAATCACTCCAAAAGACGGTTTCCATTTCAGTAATATCAAGAGATTCCTGTACCGCATGTGCCAACCTGGCACCAATACAACACGCCATCAGCTCTAATTTGGGGATTGTTACCTGCTTTAATGGAGCTACTCTCGCTTTTGCCCTAACAAGCGCAACCTTTACACCCTGCAAAGTGTGTTCGATCTAAAAAATATGCAAGTAGCATAGGCCTCTTTACAAGCATCGACAAAAACATGCATTTGTGTGCTATCGTTAATTTCAAAATAACGAGGAATTTCCACATCGGAAAGTATCTTTATTTCATTCCACCATTTAAAAAAGGGTTTCACTATCTCATCTGGCAAAGATGAGTCCCATGATAATTTTAATTTCCATGTGTTTTGCAACAATATTTTGGGTGTTAGAGTCACAGAACACAGTATACCTATTGGATCAAAAAATTTTTGGACAGTTGCTAAAACAAGTCTTTTAGTTTCACGTGATAAACTTTCAAAATCAATTTTACACTTCAAAGTGTCCTTGTCAAGATGCCAAATTATCCCTAATAATTTCGTTGTACCTGTACTTTTGGATATGTGTTTACTTTCTATATTACTTTCCCAATTACGTAAATTAAAACACCCACGTGACAAAATTTCCCTAGATTTTAAAACAAAACTTTCTTGTTGTGCAACATCATTCACTCCCGAAACGCAATTATCTACATAAATCGAAAGTTTTAACTTAGAGCCTAGTTGAGAATCCTCTGCTGGCACATTTTCCAACAAGTGCGTAAGTACTGCAGCTAACAAGAAGGGACTCGACAATACACCAAAAACCACTTGGCAATGACGATAAACAATTTCCTCTCCCTCGTCAGGGTGAAAGAATTTCAAAAAATCTATATGCTTAGGGGCAATTCCCAACTGAAGGAATGCTTTCTCTATATCGGCAGAAAGTCCGATCGGGTAACTACGAAACCTGTCTAAAATATCTGGTATTTGCTCAATTAAATTTGGACCTTTATACAATAAGTCATTTAGCGAACTCTGGCCAGTTTTACGAGCTGACGCATCGAAAACTGGACGAATTTTACTCATAATGCTATCCTTTTTCACTATTGGTCGATGCGGCAAAAAATATGAATTTTTGCTTTCCCCTTCAATTTTTTCTATAATTTCTAATTTTTCAAATTCTTTAAATACAGCTTTATACTTTTTATGCCGCTTCCATGTCAATTCTTTGTTGGAAGACAGATTTACTACATCCGACTTAAAAGGCAAACAAAGTTCGTATCTACCATCCGGTAGAATTTTCATACTGTTTTTAAATTCTTCAATCACCTTTAAATGTTCATTTTTTTTCCATTTAACTTTTGAATTGGGTCAAAAATTCCAATGCTTTCGAGATTCCATAATTCATTAACAGACAACTCTTTAACAAATAAAGAAATAACACTTAAAACAGTATCACACTCTTCATTACATTTACCAAATATTTCCTGCTTTCCAGTCAAAACAAAACCTAAGCGAGTTCTTAATAAAAACAAACCTGATTCCAATTCAATAGAACCTTCCATAAATAGCAAACCCGCCACATTCGCTCCTAGAAATAAATCTATTTCGCAATCCTCATATACAAGATCAGACAAAATAATCCCCCTTCTATTCAACTCATTAATTACAACAGGGCTACTAACTTTTGGCACCTTGCCACAAATCTTTTCCTCTGAAAACAGTTCGACGCGAAGCGAGAATGATTCATCCAGCAAACATAACAATTTATAAACATCGTGTGATTGGTTTTGCGTTTTTCTCCCTCCGAAAAGCTCATGTTGCATTTTTATCTTATTATTTGATTTAAGACCTAATTTTTGAATAACATGTTTTGAAATATAAAAGTATTGAGATCCGCTGTCGATCAAAGCTCTAACTTTGATTATTTTTTTATTAGCACAAACATTAACAACTAAAGTCATAAGAAACACACATTATTTTTACTACAACTGTTAGATAATGAATTTGTCTCAATACCAGAAGATTTCTGATTAACATTGCTTTTCGCTTGATCACACATTAAATAATGATGCGGTTTTGCACAATACAAGCACGAATTCTTTACCTTACAGTACTTGGAAAAATGAAAAACAGAAAAACAACCAAAACAGGCTCTGTTTCTCAAAACACTCTTTTTCTTTTCATCTAAAGTCATTTTTCTAGCTTCTAAACATTCCTTGGAGGGATATTTTTATTGCAAAATATGCATAATAAATTTCGCTTACCTGTGCCATTCCTATCGTATATGCTTACCAAGGTAGCTGCAGAGGGGAACCTATCCGGTTTATTGATATCTCTTTTCTTTTGATTGACAGGAGCTGAAAAATTATTCCTAGCAAGTTCAATCATTTCGTCATTTTTAACTTCTTGTTTAAGGAAGTTCATTAATAATTTCAAAGTCCGACCTTCACCCGGAGTATCCTCTTTGAAATTTTTGCTTCTTTCAAATGCTAATAATATGTCTTCAGGTAAACATGATTCCACTAAAGGACTCAAAAATTCGCCATACTTGTCCTGTGTCCGTCCCAGGCTCTCCAGAGCTCGTATCTTCGCTTCCAGTTCATCATATAACGCTGGGAGATCTGTTTTAGAGCGTCCTGTAGCTGCGTTTTTCATGACCATTGACAGTAAATCTCTTACATAGATTTGCACCAGGAGATCTTCTCTTCCGAAACGTTCTTGAAGTTCAGCTATTGCTTTTGGATAGTTGTCCGCTGTTGCGGGAAAGCTCTCGACAACTCGAGTCGCCTTTGAATTTTGCACAACGGCCTGCAACAGGTATTGGAACTTGTCCTCGTTCGGCAAACTTTCATCTTCATGTATCTTTTTAAATTGACTCCAAAATGTCAAATATTCCTTAGAATTGCCGTCGAACTTTTTGAGCTCTATTTTCGGAAGCTTAAACTTTCTTTTTTCAGGGACATCTTTATTTTCGTTCTTTCACAGACAGTCTTTCAATTCTAGCACAAAGTTCGGAAAATTTATCTCGGTATTTTTCTGCTTTTATGAAGTCTTCTTCATATGCTACGTCACCGTTTTCCTCTTCCAAAATTAAATTCGCTATATCCGATTGGCACTGTTCTAAGCGAGAAAATTTGTCGCCTATTTGTAGTTTCAAAATCGAAAGTTCAGTTAAATCAGGAACTTCTTTTGTAAGCTCCTCTTCGACAGTTTTAGCACTTAGCGTAAACGATGTAAGCAGCGATTTTCGTTGCGTTTTTAACTGTGTCACATCCATTTTTCTCTCAGGCTAAAAAATAACAAACTGAAACCGAAACTTCGCCCCACGTTCGGGCGCCAAATAAAATGTGAAGCTTTAAACTCAAAGCAGCACAATTCTTTTAAAATATTATTGCAGGGCTGACATCTACCCGACGTCAAGTTTCGGTGTAAATAATCTGTGAATACTGAATAGACAAGGATGTGACACATAAAGCATTTAATGACGGACAATAGCAATACACACCGTTACAACTGTACGATTTAAGTACATCTAAAGTAAGAACAGAACCGCAACAAAAAATGACGTCATTCGCTGCTGATTGGTTGGAGAGGGGATGCCATTCGCATCACCACGCATGGACGTCGGCAAAATTAGGGTTCGCGAGCCTCCTTTTTTCCCAGTCAAGAAAACGTTAAATTACATAAAAGCCGAATTATAGTTAAACTAATGTATGAGTAAAGGATTTATTGCTAATCAAATGATGACAAAATTTACACAAATAGAAATTAAAATAGACGAACTGAATAACTAAATTTTAAAAAATTAAAAACTTTGCGAGGCCCCCTCAAGCGCGAGGCTGTCGGCGGTTGCCGACGTCGCTGACGCCTAACGCCACCACTGTACATAGAGTTATAATCAATCGATGCAAAATCAAGGGCTTTTGGTGGTAGGGGATCCGTACCCCCAGGACTCCCCCTTGTGTGCGCCACTGTACGCAGCAATCGAAGTTAGGTATCGAAACGCGTTCGTCATTATCTAACCACGACTCTGCCAACATGAGTAACGTACAATTTTATGAAATAACGTCTCCGAAATCTGTTAGGTGAGCCCTGAGACTGTGACAATTGAGCGTAAGGAACGCAAGTTTATCCTGAGTGAAGTCTAACAAGACTTGCTGGTATGTGCGAAGTGGATTTAGAGTCAAGTGCTCGAGTTTTACCCATCTCTGCAAATCACAAAACCATGTAAATTTAATTAGTTTGGTAAATGTTTAAAAATTGGAAATATTAGAGAAAATCAGAATTACTTGTGTAATTAATTAGTTTTTTAATCGAGTTAACTTTTTAATCACAATTAAAAGTATTACTTTGACAGCTACAGGAATTAACGTCAAAGTATGAAAAAGATGCGCACTAAAATATTTTTTTCGAATAATTCCATATAAACTTGTATTTTTTTAAGAATGATGAACTTTATCAGACGCTTAACAGTAAATATAATTATTAATATAGTTTACACATTTCAATATAACTTCAAATTTCATACACAACTAGCCATGTGACTTTGACAATTGAGCGTAAGAATTGCAAGTTTGTCCTGGATGAAGTCTAATAAGACTTGCTAGCATGTGCGAAATGGATTTAGAGTCAAGAAAACGAAACAGAGTTTTTTAATTCGAATCTTTTGAAATGCTAAATTTAACAATATGAAAAAGCCTGATGGCTTGAAAGTCTGATAGATAAAAGGAACAAACAAGGCCGGACGTGTAATGCGCGATTTCGTTGGCAGCACCTATTCCTATTTTTTACAGAGTTGGAATTCAAATTACTCTGTTTTGGGGTTGCTATATTTGGCTCGTTATGAATTATTGGCTACTTTCAAAATAATTACAATAAAAAAGTGCAATATATTGTATTTTTTGGATATGCTTTGTTGAGTATGCTGTGTTGAGTGTGTGTTTCAGTATGTGTGAATCTAATAACCTATTATAAATATTGTGTGTTTATAACTTTACTACTAAACAATTTCAATATTTTTTCAATTTTTGTTTGAATTTTAAGATATAAATATGTTTTCATTGTTTATTTGTTGTATACAAGTTCACACATTAGAAATATGGTATGTTTATAAAATAAAATAAAATTAAGATTAAATTTTAAAAAATATTAAATGAAACTGGAAAAACAATTGTAGTACTGCAACTATATTGTAAACTAAAAATAGATGAGTAACATATTTTAGTTTATTGATATATTTTTGATTATTTGCAATTTTTAGTAAATTTTTATCGATCCTTATAACATTTGAATCAGGTTTAGCAAGTTTTTTCTAAACAGACACTTGAGAATTATGTGATTATTGTTACAAAATCCTTTTAACTTTTGCAGCTGAAATTAAATGATATTTTCATTTAAAGCAATTCTTATATATATATATATAGTATAATAAAATGAAAAAAAATAAGAAGAAAATTATACTACCCACAAAGCTAAATGATAGAAAACAGATTCTAAGAAGCATAACTAGAAAAATAAATATATATATATATATATATATTAATGATAAAGGAAGAAAATTGTGTTTTATATTTATCTATACCATATTGACCGTTGTAAAATGGTTAGAATTACATGCATTGCCTTTTAAATACTGTTTAGAATTAAAATTATTTTCAGCTTATGCTAAACAAAAATTGACTTGAATTCCATATAATTTTTCAGTTAAAAAATTGTCCAAAATTATGTTTATATTGTGATTTAGCTAATATATGAAGGGGATAATTTATTTTTCAGTTCTGTTCTTACTTTGCTCAAAATTCATTATAACCATTGTTCACAATAAGATTCATATTTCAGCTATGCTTAAAACGTGATTAAACTTAAAATTCTGTAGTATAAAACTGAAAACATTTTTAAAAAATTATTAAAAAGTATAGTAGTATAATCATTTCAATCATCAGTAGTATTGATGTACTTTTTTTAAAGTAAATTTCATGAAACAGTATTATTATTATTTTTTTTAAATATATTGAGTAGAGATAATTTTAAAATAAGTTTTCAGTACTTCAAAATTAATTATTAATGGCAGGAAAATAATGCTAAATTTTGAAAATACCTTAATGTATATTTTGCTTGGAACACATATTCCAGTGAAAACAAGGTTTTGTTAAAGGTTTTGAAAAAAAAAATTTTTTTTCTTACAGAATTCTTTTTTTAAAAAAATAAGCTTTCAAATAATAAGAATATATTATTACATGACAGTGGCTGTTTTCTTTCATTGAATTATAATTTCTTGAAATAAAAATTTGAATTTGATGTATTGAGATATACAAATTAAATATTTGTTTTAAAAAATGAGATTGATTTTTCCTGAAAACTTTACTTCAATGAAGAAAAATGTATAAGTTTTTCTTCCTCCTTTTTTTTTTTTAATTTGGGGGTTGTTAAAAAAAAGATTAATACAGTTTTTCTTTCTCATGTTTAATTCCTTTAATAATTTCCTTTGAACTTGATTGTACATTATTCCAAATTTCCCGTTACTGTTCCAAATGTTCAGTGCTTGCTCCAATTTTTCACTACTCGGTTTTAGTCCTAAATTTATAGCATATATTTTTTTAATTATCAATGCTACACTGTCCATAAATGCCTTCACCTAGTCCAATAAGATGTGCCAATTTCAGAGGTAGATGTAAATATAACTGCATATTTTAATAAGAACCTGAAGTTATAATTGTTCAAATGTTTAAAAGTGTCAGAGTTCCCCATTTTTTCTTCCTGGCACTAAGGCTGCAACTTAGCCAGTATTTAGCACCATGAACAATTCAGCAGCTTTTGTAACAAAACTGCCCTGACTTAAATAAGATCATAATAGAAAAAGATGCTCTGAAAAATATTCATGCTGTTGAGAAATATGAAGGTACTTCAAAATAATTTAAAAGGGTTGCAGATTTATTATTTTTTTAAAAAATGAATACTGAATTTTAATTCGTTCTTTATATAAGTATTAAAAATATATCATTATTAAAAAGTAAAACAAAATTTTTTTATTTTGGTATAAATATTTCTTGACCAACATACTACCTCCACACCACAGTAACTATAATAAAATAATTTATTTGTAAATATATATATATATATATATATATATATATATATATATATATTATTATTATTATTATTATTATTATTATTACATTTTGAACTTCAAAATCTTTATATTGAAGCAGCTATTCATTTTGAAATGGCATTTTTGATAGGAAGGAATAATATTTGCTCACCCTTAACTATTTTTTATTTCAATATATATAAAATTTAGCGAGGAAGTATTTGATGTTATAATTTACTGATGTGTGTGTGTTGAATAATTTTTTAAAAATTGTTTCATATGTATAAAATTTCTATCAATATATGTATAAAATCTCAATAATTTGACATGCTATCTTTGTATACTTTTTATGTGGAGGATTTAATCAAATAACATTTCATTCTCCTAAATTCCACGCCACCACACATTCACAACAGGAAGCTGTGATTTTTACAACTTCAGTGGTGACTGAAATGTTATACTTCTTTGTGTAATCAGTTTCTTTTATTTTATTTAAACAAATATGTGAATGCAGTTTTTAAATTTCTTTTTTGAAACACTACTGTCTTTCCAACTCAGGGATTATATTTCTGAAATTTTAAAAGCATTTTAATAAATTGTGTACAATTCAGGATTAATTAAAACTTTAAAACTTATTGCTGAAGTTATTTTAAAGTTCAGATTTTAGATAATTTCCACAGCCATATACTATTTCAAATTTAATGTATTATTGAACATTCTATTCCTGGACACACAAATTATGCTCACAAAAGGGGAAAATCACTACCTTAGTTTACTAGAAGAAAGTGGCAAAATCTTTGCTGTGTGTAACTCAGTAACTTTAAATTAAGGACATGAAAACTGAAAATGGATGATATTGGATTACTCCAATAATTCTCAGTCCTTTCTATTAAAAACAAAAAGAATTTAATCAAAATAATGGTTGAATGTAAATTTAATTTGTCGTTCTTTTTTTTTCTCTTTCACTATTTACCTTTATTTCAAAGTGAATGCTTTTTCATACTTCTCATTTCTTTTCCCCTGATTTATTCTTTTTGGCTAGATATTTTTTAACTCTATATCTTGATTAGAACGAATATTTTAATTATATTACAACTCCAAATATTTTAAATGTAAACGGATTAATAATTTTTTTTTGAATTTTTGTAAAGTATTAATAACATAAAAATAGACATTTTAATCAATAGTGAAAAATAATTGCTATTATGTATGTCTTATGCTGTACATCAAATATTATCATAATTACACTTTTATTAGGTTTTTCCACGCAATTTATTTGTGAGAAATTTAATGAAAATATCATTGTATGAAAAATATACATCTAAAAAAAATTATATCGAAAAGTCATGCTTATATTAGAAGTCTATTTTTATAACTATTCTACGGTGTGTGAAAACTTCATGTAAGATTATAGCTAGATAAAAGGTCAAAGCAAAAAATGACCATGGAAGTAGTACATATATACATATATATATTTTACATTTTCTAAAAAATATGAATTTTTTCGTTTACTTTTTTGCTGGTTCTTTTTTAAATTGCTTACTTAAAAAATGAATGTTTTAAAATCATTAATTAAACTCATTGTTTTTAAAATTTTTATTCCCCCCCCCCCAAATATAAATTTTTTAAAAACACGTAAGGAGGGAAAGTACCTTTATACATTGTAAAAATTAATTTTTTGAAAAATATTTTTAAAAATTATTATAAAAGGCTAGAAACGTTTTAAAGCAAACCTAATCAATATCCAACAATAATTACGCTCTCTGCAATAAAAAATATAGATGTGAACAGAAACTAATATTATAAAAAAAGTAAACAAATAGATTTTTCGTTAATTTCTGATTGAATTTTGTTGGCTGGTCTCTCTCTCTCTCTCTCTTTTTTGTTTTGTTAATATCGCACTTCGAAACAACGTGAGAGGTATAGAGGTGACGAACTTCGTAATTTTAAATCACAATGAATTGAGGAGGAGGACACCTGATTTGACATTTTACTCTCCAGACTGTTCGGATTGGAAATACACTATTAATATTTTTTATTTAATATAGAGTTTTATAACAGGGGCGTAGGTAGGTAACCAAACGCCTTGGTGCAACAACAACAACAAAAAACACCGAGGGTCCTATTTTGATTGGACTTTATCAAGTAAAAATATATGTTTTTAAATATACAAAGCTACTTTAACATCAGCCCTTTATCATGCTCTGCAGAAATAGGAAGTGGCACTGTTAGCCTAGTGGTCAAGGTAGCAGACTCGTGGCTGGCACGTCATGAGTTCGAGTCCAGTACCACTGAAGACCCGCCGTGTAGGGGAGAGGTTGCACGTCAAATCTGTCGAGAGCTCAAAAGTCCTCCCTTGGTGTGGTGTGGTAGTTAAGAGAGGGGATGCCATCTCGGGTGTCGTCTTCGTCACTTGACCATGGTTCAAAATTACGAGGTTCGTCGCTAAAAGCCTTCGTGTAACTGAACAGGGCGACGTTTAAATTCACTCACGCAGAACAGAGGAAAGTAAAGCTACATACTACTTACATGTATGTGTATAAGTTTTCCTGAGTAAACTTTAGTGATTACCCAGGTTCGATTTAACACGGGATAGACAGAAAACGGCACAAAAAATAAGCTTGCAAATGATACAATATTATTATAATTATTTTTAAAAAAAACAACCCTGCAAAAGAACAGAGGAGTGGGACAAAATTACATAAATCTATTTACTACAGATAGGAGTACCACATATACCAAGTATTCACATGCACACAGAAATTTGTAAAATCAAGAAGCTACAAACACTGTTATGCATGACAAATATTTATATCTTATTTTCGAAACATGTAATTAAAATATTTTAAAAGTGCAAAGTTTATATTTTATTTAGAAATTAAGGATACAAAATCGCATAAAAAATTCTTTTAAATTTCTTAAAAATCGAATGCTGGCGCACTCATAAAATACTTTGTCAATGCAACAGTAAAATTCAAACATTTAAATTAATAAAACTGAACCGTAAAAAAATATGTTATACAAAATTTATAAACGTATTTCTGTTAAATTATATCTAGCAAAAAGTTTAAGTGAACATTTCGTATTTAAATATAGATGCAAATTTTTTTAAGAAGAGCACTCTCTCTCTCTAAGAAATCCCCCCCTCCCCCTAGAATACATACAAAAACTTAGGATTTCTCAGACAGGGGTGGCTCTAGGGCCGGACAAACCGGACCCATGTCCGGGGCGGCATTTGGGCCAAATTTTAAAAATACCTTTTTTTTTGTTTGTTATGGAAAATTTGGAAAAGGAAGTTAAAGTACACTATCTAGGGAAAAATATTCAGAACGAGATAATTTCTCTTTTATATGAGAATATTAAATTTTCAAATGATTTACTACTTGCTAGTGTTTCAAATTTACAATATACGTTAAATAATTAATTATATATTAATAAGAAAAGTTTTTCTTAGGATTATAAAAATATATTATGAAATGCAATTTTGCTGTACTTTTACCACTTGTAAAAATGATCTAACTGTACTTAACAATTGTCAATATTGTTGCACATGGAATTTTATTGCAAAGCTTTGTAAAAATATCTCTGTTATTCAATTTTATGTGAACGCGTGAAAAAACAAGAAAAATACTTTTTGAACTTTACGTAAAAATTTCCTTACTAAATTTCTACGTATTTCTTTATAATTGCATAGTTAATTTCGGCTTGTATTTGATTCAAATTCTTTTATGATATATCTATTTTTAATGTGCGTATTTACATTCTTATAAAAACTTTGCTTCGTTTATATATCTGACTTTTCCCTAATACTCTTAAGTCCTTATGATGTGTAGGAAATTTTTTATCTTAATCGTTTCAACTGCTTTGCACGTAAATCAATTGACGAAGAAAATATTGCTGATCTCAATATAAACATAGATCTATGTCATTCGAACTAGATGATGATTTAAGAAAAATGACGCGGTAATCTTTCAAAATAGCTTTGATTTTACTCGCAAATTTTTTCTCAACGCTCTGCATTGTGTCAATGGAACAAAACTACATCTTCAAATTGTTTTCTAAAAAGACCACACCTCTAAGCGGATACTATTGAACCACTTTGATCAGATGTCTGCAATAAATGTCAAAAGTAAATTAGCCCCTTTTCACAGACGAAAAGGCAGTCAGACTCTCTGTCTCCGCTTTTTATCTCTGGAATCTTGCGCAACCCTAAATCAGGGATCTGCAGCACATAATTGCTTATTTCACAGCCAAATCTTGAAAATCGGCTTACTTTAAGGTTTTGGTGATTTAACATCTCTGACAGAATTACTAGCCATTGTAACTCATTTGGAATTGTCCAATTAATATTATACGCATGTTGCTGCAATGACATAAAATCCTTTAGCTAAAAAAATGTTTATTTTTTTCTTCTTTTTTAATATAGAAACAATTATGAAGGTTATAAATGTTAAGCTTTGGGTACATAGTGATCTTAATAAGGAAATTTTTCAATAAAATTTGTTACACCACCCTTTATACTGCACAAACCAATGTCTTTTTCAAATGGTTTTGGATCATATCTACTGTATTAAAAAGTGTTGTGTAACTAATATTGCTGACAGTCTTAGAAAAAGCAGAGTGCTTTTAAAACTAAATAAATTTTAACTTGTTGCATTTCCCATCATATAAATATTTTTTTCCAATTAATTACATAACCCAATCTCTAATGCCGTAGAAAGTCTTTCACAACTGTTATACAATTAAAATGCATGTCACACCACAGCAAGAAATCCCCTCTAGCACTTTCTGAGATAAAAAAAGTCAGACTCTCTAAGATGCAAGAATATTTGCTTCATATATTTGGTTGACATACAGAACACATAAAAAGCAACCTGAAAAATTACAACTATTTAAAGTATTTATGAAACAAATGCAGTATTTTATGCGTTGTTTTTTATATAATTGAGCATATTTAATAAATATCTTTTTATTTTATTGTTAATTAAAGAATTTAATTTATTGATTAGGAAGACAAAAGTACCGAGAAACTTCGGATATTTATCGAAAAAATTCTAACAATTAATTTTATTGTTCCAATGAACATAAAATCATTTCGCTAAAACAATGTTTTTTTCCCCTTCTTTCTTTTTAAACCTAGAAACGATTTATAAAGGTCTATATTTTGTTTTTATCAATGTTAAGCTTAGGGTACATAGTGATCTCAGTAAGGAAGTTTTTAATTTGTTTTTTTAGCCCAAATCTTATCAGGTATATATATATGCTGACAATGTTTTAAATTGATCGATTGGATCATGGAGCAACACAGGTTTCTAATTGCATAGTATTCAATTGTTATTTTATGCATTTTTTATACTAAGCAAATTTTTTAAACATTTTTTTATTTTATTGCTGATCAATAAACTGAATCCAATAGTTAGATATTTAAAAAAAAACCCGAAATTTCGGAGATATTTATCGGAAAAATTTTAATAAATAAGGTGTTGTTTGTGAATTCTTTTTTATAATCATCAGACAAATCTTTCTAATATGAGATTGTTGTGATCGTTCCTGAGTTTCTCTCAATTTACTATCAAGCAAATTTTGTCTTGTTACACAC
This sequence comes from Trichonephila clavata, assembly GCA_019973975.1. Taxonomy (NCBI): domain Eukaryota; kingdom Metazoa; phylum Arthropoda; class Arachnida; order Araneae; family Nephilidae; genus Trichonephila; species Trichonephila clavata. Next base: position 16,886 of record BMAO01030457.1, read on the forward strand.
ATCCGACCCTATTTTGTATTTCGTTTTACATATTTCATTACTGAAATTAATAAATGCATTTCTTTCATTCATCTCACAATAATTGAAATATATCATTAGAATACTAAAGTATATTATTGCGAATCTTTTATTTTGCAGCAATATCTTCTTACATGTCAAATAAAACCCTTCCAAGATTAATAGTTCTACGGAAATTTACCATTTTACTAAAATAAAATATTAGTATAATAATATAAAATTATTTTAATACATTTTTTTAAAAATCAGAACGATGTGATTGTCAAAAAGATCACCAAAGAAAAATAAAAGTCTTTATGCAAGTTTTGAATAAGTAATAGTAGCAATTGAGACATTAACAAACTTTTTTACGAGGTTCAATAAAAAGCTATCTTTCTATTTTAATGCGACTGATTTAATCTATCGATGTAAGATCGCTATTTGTTATGTGAAGGCTCAATTCATCAATTAGCTGAAAGTTTTATATATTTTTGAAAGTCTTCAAAAGTTCGCACATCTGGAAAAAATTTTAAATAGTAATACAAAAGTATAAATCGCGAAAATATTGAAGTATTAATAGTATTTAAAAAAATTAATATTTGTTAAGCTGAGTATGAAGCATTATAAAAATAACTAGCAAAACGAAGAACTAAGTTATATTTTTATCTGAAAACCCTCTTAGGATTCTAGTATAACTTATGTGGGTTGAAGGAAACGATTTTGGATGAACTTAGCTACAACAGAATCATTTATTATGGAAAGTAGCAAGGAAATAATTGACTTACATAATATTTCTAGGATTTCAAAACTGAATGAATACTTTATACCTTTTTTTTTAAAAAAGAAATACAGTTTCCTAATTTTCTTTACAAAACATGTACCGTTAAACGTTTTTTTCTTAAATGTATTTATCTTGCATGTAAATGTTAAAATTTTAATATAAATAACTATGCAGCTAATGATTGTTTACTTATGAAACTTGTAAAAATTATGAAAAATCAACTATACAAGGTTTTTCGATTTAAGAAAAATTTATTACTTGTACCGCTTTGACATAAGATGGAATGCACCACTCTTTAAGCTACTTTACTGCACAAACCATTGTATTTTTCAAATGGTTTTGGATTATACCTACTGTATTAAAAAGTGTTGTGTAACTAATATTGTTGACAGTCTTAAAAAAAAGTAGACAATTGATTGCTTTTAAAACTAAATAAAATATTAACTTGTATTGCATTTCCCATCATATAAATATTACTTACTATAATTAATTACATTACACAATCTTTAATGCTTTAGAAAGTCTTTCACAACTGTGATGCAATTATAATGTATATGTCACCACAGCTGAAAATCCCATCTAGCACTTTTTAAGATCAAAGAGTCATTCAAGACATGTAAGAATATTTACTTCATTCATCTGGTTGATACACATAAAAAGCAACCTGAAAAACTATAACTATTTAAAGTATTTATAAAACAAATAGTATATCAAAAACTGGTCCATTACTGGACAAAAAAATAAATAAATCCTTATCTATACCATAAAAAAGACAATCACATTATATCATTACTTTCACTACCATTTTCCTCATCACCCATGAAATGTAACATATGGATGAAATACCTGTTTCTATATAGGTAAGGCAGATTTTCAAGGTCTATTCCTGTATAACAAACAGCACAAATATTATCAAAATGATGAATAATTTATTATTAAGAATTATTTGCACGTAAGTTGAAACATTACTTACTTTAATATATAGTTTTGCTTGTATTGATAGCAAGCATTAACATCACCTGATTCTATATATTTTATATTAAACACTTACCTGCAAAAAGTATACATGTATTTTCTAAATTCGTATGTTCCAAAAGTATAAATCAATTTTTTTTGCCTAAAATTTAATTAAGGATGAATGATATAAAAAATTACCATACTCCCATCACTTTCCAAAATTTGTGTGGTAACATTCAACTGCAATGGAATCTCTATCCTGCATGATTTTTAAATTATATGCTTCTAATATACTGTCATAAAGCCATTTGTGACAAAAATTTGGTCATTTTTGATAATTACTTACCTCCTCATCTGATATAAAAATATTCAACAACTTTACCCCACAAAAACATAGCTAAATGTCTTGGAAAACATAAAACAACTCCACTACAAGCATATATCAGGTGTTAAAGATACAGTTAAGTTTTTTTTTGCAAATAGTTTTTGAATTGAGTAATGCTGACTTGCCTGAGCTTGAATGTTTTCTTTCTTGACAACTAAAAAAAGAACATTCCAGAGTTTTCCTTTTTATTTTTATATCCCCAATAGTTGGCTTAAATATTTACTGCTAGTTTAAATGCTGATTGGGAGGTAGGTACATGAGGATCAGGTAAATAATTCTTTAGTAATTACTTTTTACCTTTCTTTTACTGAATTGCAGGTTGAGACAATTGTTCCTGAACTATTTTACCTTGCAATAAACAATTTAATACTACAAGTAGAAGTTCAGTCTCCTGGTTTTTCTTATGTCATTACATATTTCTTTGGCGGAAGACCCCACACCACAGTTTCTATCTGAGATATGGAAAAAAGTATATTCAACATTTTCAACAACATGGAATCTCTCAAACAATTTAAGAATGAACTTAATATGTTTACATGGTGCATGATTATCTGAGCATTCACATGTATACCAAGCTGAACATAATTTTACACACCTGTAATGGCATTGATCACACACACAACCTCTTTCTGAAATGCTACCATAATCTTTTTAACAACATAAAATACATCTCCATTAGTCTGCGATTTTACAAACCAAGAATTTGTTGCCTGATCATAAATATGTCAGGAATCTTCAATTCATTTTGAAATGGAAATGGGTTGTGAGGATATAAACTGGGGAGAGTACCATTTAAAATTCTATAATGTTCTAAATATGTGTCATGCTGTATTTTCAACAAACTATCTGCTTGACAGTTAAATTTTCATTTTAAAATAATTGGACATTCATGTATTGTGAATAGATTAACAATATATATTTTTATCAGTATTGGCATGCAGAAGTAGATGATGTGACTTATACTATTAGTAGGCTGAATTACAATAATTATCATCAAAATATTTATTGAAAGCAGGCTTTTTATCAGTCGATGCAATTTTAAAATTTTCCATTATTTGTTTACATCTGATTGAACTTATTCCTTCCAAATGAGCTACTAGAGAAATTTCCCTTCGCATTTCAAAATTGGAAAACAAGATCATTTAATCATTTCTTCCAAGTGCATTGAAGGCGTAATGCAATTAATTTTTAACTGGGCACCCTTTCTCTCAGAATGTTGAAACACAATACATATTTCCTGTATTTAATTTATTAGTAATAACATGAGCAACAGAGTAAAGCATTCCTTATTAGTCAAGTACAATTAAACTTCTATTAACCGAATACATATTCTAATACTGAAGATTTTTCAATACCCATTTCAAGATTAGCTTTAATGAACTCTATACAAGTTTTATAAACCAGTTGAAATGCTTGAATATGCTTTGAAAAATATATTATACTGATCCCTTAATAGTCTTTATAAAGAGTGATTCTACCAAGAGAGAGAGATATTCCATTAATAATTGGAATATAGAATCTTTGATATTTCTATACAACTAGTTTTTCTTTTATATGTCTAGGAAGCTTCACATGTTAGCAAATGTGTTAAATATCTAAATCTACAATTTCACTCATGATATGGAAAAGTTAAGGGAAAGTTAAATCTAAACATATTGTGTAGATCTTTACATGTGATTCGCATAAAATTTTTTGCAATAGATAATGCAATCCAATAATGATTTTTTTCTTACTTTAATTAAATAAAGGTATTTTCTTATTAAGAATAGTGTTATTACCTTTGGTTGGATCCTAGCAGGGCACCCTTCTTTTACAAGAACACCTCCAGAAAATTTGTATTTTCTATTATTATTCTCACAATCATTTAAAAATTTAGCCAAACAATTTACCTCATATATTTACGCTAATTTTTCATAACAATCAATAGAACTTTCGATTTAACGACAAGAAAAAGTTTTACTGTCGCGAGATCCACCAAGTGGGCAATCACCCAGCAGGAACTAAAAAAAATAATGAATCTACTACAATGGTAAATACCTGGAAATTTTAAAACGTATTATTAAAACATTATAATTAATCAAAGCATAAAATTTTTACATTCACGTGATCGGAGAATCGAGCTTTTACACGGCAGAAGCTAGAAAGTCGATGAACGGAAAATGTTAATTACATCAAATCAAAGCACAAAATAAAAAATACAATATAAAAAGAGTAAAATAATAATAACTCAAAATTGTGAATCAAAGTTTTTAGTTGTTCACATAAGTTAGAAATTCCATAAATCAGCAAATATGTTAAAATGATGGAAAACTTAACAGGAAATTAATCATTATAATTCAAAGTTATAAAATACCTAATCAGTAAATCTCCCCGCTAGAATTTTATATACGAACCTTTCAGCACGAGCGCTACAGAAAGAATGATTTTAGTAGGTTCGATGAACTTGGCGATTTTCAAAAAGAGGCCAAAAATATCAAAGTAACCCATCCTTGCTTGTAGATTATAGGAATAGGTGCTGCCAACGAAATTGCGCATTACACGTCCGGTCTTGTTTGTTCCTTTTATCTGTCCCTATCCAAGACGAGGCTTGCTAAGAGACACCCTAAGGCGAGGCTAGTGAAGAGACACCCCAAGGCGCTGAATGGACTAAATTCATGTGACGTCACGATCACGTGAAAACTATGTCACGTGACCACGTACTGTTTGTTTACTACAGTAGCTACGATTATTTCGTTCTTTTAGTTTTACATTATAATTTTTAAAATGTCTTATTTTGCTCAAATGGTTGATCGATCATTTAAAGAAACGGTTATTGTAGGAAATAAAATCATTTTTTAAAATCTGACAAAAAATCTGAGTGTTTTGAACTCGTACTTGTTATTTGTCTTATCTCGTACATAATTAGCTATGTGTTACTGTAACTAAGTTGTTTATTTGGATTTAATAGTTTAAATTTTCATTGCTAAAATTATTTCTGCTTGGTTATGTATATCCTGTTCTTATAGTTACATAATTAAAATTGATTTCAAGGCCAATTTTTGTTTTAAAAAATAGTTTATGTAACTTAGAAGCTTTTTCATTAATTTTTTCTGTTCAAGATAGTGTTGAAAGTTTTTGTAGATACTCTCAATTGGTATGTTTTATAAAAGTTAGTATGGATTCTGGTTTGAGATTTCTGGTTATATTTTTAAAAAATCTTGTGTTTTTTCCAAGTTCAGCGAGAAAAATAATTATTACAAATCAACAAGGAAACAGATTTTCAAATCCATACTAACCTTTTTCGCAGTAACCTATGAAACATAAATCACTTAAAATGACTAAAAAATTTTAAACATTGGGCATATTATGAGTTTGAAAAGATTTAAATTCTTAATTTTTTTTAAACAGTGAAATAATAGCTGGTCAAACTGACTTTTTGCTGTTATTGTCTCCAAAAAACATTTTTAAAAAAGGGTACTTTTTAGCTTTAAAACAAAGTGACTTAAGCCAATTTTAAAAAAAAACACACACACCTCAATTACTGGAAATTATTTGTTATGTCTGGTTGTACATTTTTTCTTGTTTGAAAAATTCTTATTTTTGAATACTATGGCCAAAATATATTCAATTAATTTTATGACCTGAAAAGTTTATGGAATGTCCAACACAATAATCTTGTGATTCGCTGTTTTTATATATATATAAATATTATTCATCATTGAAATTGTACAGAAATATTTGTTTGGTTTGATAAATTTTGAATTTAATTGTGAATGGAAATTTTATGCGACTATTCATTTATATATATATTGTATTGTATTTTTTCCATCTAATTTGCAATTCATTGTGCTGTAAAAATGAAATTCATTTTCACCAATGGATAAATATTATTAATCAAAAACTTTCATATTAACTCACTTTAATATGAGATGAACAATGGCTTAAAGTAAACTTTTTTACGTTTAAATTGTATTTTGGAACCATCTATTGTTTATACATAAATCATTATTTTCTATTATTTTTATAAATTATATGTAATTCAATAAGAAAAATTTATTTAAAATTAAGGATAATTAAATTGAATTTCTGAAAATTATTTCACTTTTTCTGATGGTACATTCCTTAATATTGTACAATATAAAAGAAGTAGATCAACATGTTATAGGCACTTCATATAAAAAAAAGTATTTATTAAAAATTTTAATGTAAATTTTTAATATAGTACATATTTGCATTAATAATAACTTGTGATCCAAGTGTCGCATACCCATACACATGTTTTTTATTGCGTGATGTTATTTTTATAAAAGTTTTAATTTTTTTGTTTGATGCTTAATATAGCAACTGCTGAAGGTAACTTTTTAATATGCTGAAAGAGCTCTCAACACTTGCTACAGTAATTGCAACTTAAGAAAAAAGTATTAAAACAATTAATACATGTAGAAATAACTCATTATATTTATTTTGCATGTATTGCAATATATCTTGTGTGTTATTTAAATCTCTTACATTCAAAATCAAATTCTGTTGCTAACTGATTTCATCTACATTTTTGTTGTAAACTTAACAAATGTCTTAAAACTTTTTTCTAATTCATGTTTTTCGCAGGTTTTTAAATCAGAATTAATATTTGGTATATTTATATAAATCTATTCACGTAAAACTGTATCAATATTGCAGTGTTATAGAAGTAACATGTAAATTTCTCTACTGGGTTTTTTTATAATTTGCTAAGTTATGCACAATTCTATTTTTAGAGGTTTTTTTAAATTTTGTTTACAAATGATAAATTAACACAGGGTCATATTTACTTATTCTATTGAACTAAAAAAATTTCCATTTATAGCTGTTCATATTATTTCATGGTTTCCACAAAGTGGGAGATTATTAAATGCTAAGAATTGAATGACAAGTCTTTAAAATATCAATTTGAGTCCTTACATTTACTTATTTATAAAAACTTTGCCATGTCCAATTTTTATTTTATTAGAATCATTTTAGATATCTTTATATGTATAAAGTATTTACATGTAATACATTGTAAAAATAAAATTCATTTTCATCAAACTGATCAACAATGAAATAAAATATTAATTTGAATTTTAAGTGTAGGTAGGCAAACTTGACGTAAATGTAATATATTTTATAGACAATTGTTATTTTTCATCTCTAAATGCTGAAAAAAAATGAGAAAATTCATGCATAACATTTTTGATATATATAAATTCCCACCCGTGTGAAGAACGAGTATACCAGTTAATAGCATACTAGTACAAAGGGAAAAAAAATTAAGAACTTTCTATAGTATTGATAAAGCAAACCACAAAATTACAGCATCATTTCAAATATCTTATACTGGTAAGCCACACTAATATAAAATATGCAATTCATGAAGTTGTAAAAAAAATTTCATCAGAGGATTAAATATATATGAAATACTTCCCTATCAACTCTTAATATTTTATGTACAAAATTATTTTAAAAAGCTTAACACTGTAAAACAGATACATCTATAAAATCCACAAATCATTAAGAAATATGCATAACTACGAGGGGCGAGCAGAAAAAAAGGTTACAAGTCGAATAAAAAATATTTATTTACAATAGACAGAAAATACAAAAAGGGAATTAAGAGGCATATTCACCTATCACATTTCATCATAATCACCAAGTCTATTTAGGCATTTATCATAGAGAATGCAGAACCTACTTGTTTAATCTGTCTAGGTAGAAATCAGGTCCTTGTCCATTGAGCCAGTCTCAGTACAATATCGCAGCACATCAGAAAATGATATACTGCGTGCTACCATATCTCAATCCCAGCTCTGACGAGATTTAAAGCTGAGTTACCCGTTGATCAATCTAAGTAGTTTCTTCAATTCGTGCCGTGGTGATTTCTGTCCTTGCAACATGTTGTCTGCTCATTGCAGATGCGGACACATTTCATTCATATCATGACTCGCACTTCCAAACAATAACAATTTCCAAAGAATCTTGCCATTTCAATCTGCATCGTCCTGAACATCTGGGTACTTTCACTATCTACCCGCAAACCAGCTGTATACCAAGTAGCACGATCTGTCTCCACTTTTGCAGAAACCATCTTTGTTTTCTGTTGGAACATAAACCGTTGCAAATACCTGCTTACAAAATGTCGGAGTGCCTCCAGCAGGACAAGTGCATGTTGCACTTATAACCTTAAGTTTAAAAAAAAGTATTAAATATTAAAAAGAAATAAATTCTAAAATTAGATTGTAAATTTCTATGAGTCTACTGGTTAATAAATGTTGAAAGATTTGTGCCAAAGTTAATTTTCAGCTTAATTTATGTTCAATTATTTTATCTAAAGACCATAATTTAAATAAATAAATTATATGAATAAAAATTTTAAATAAGTGAAAATTAACAGTTTTTTTTTATATAAAAACACATCATAAAGTGCTTGATTTAAAAATACTATGCCTTATAAGAAAAATTAGTAACAATTTGGGAGAATCTTAAATGTAAACACAACATTTCTCCATATTGAATTTAAGTTTTAAATGAAAAAATTTACATTTCTTTATCAAAATGGTTTGGCATTTCTTGTCTTTACTTTTAATGTGTTGGAATCAAATTAGGATTTACTCATAAATAGCAATAACTATGTAATGACTAAAGCATAATAATGAATATTCATTAAAATAGAAAACAATGCAATTGATATTCAATGCTACTCTAAAATATAAGAATCAAATTATAAACTTATCATTGAATAATATAGCTATTCAAAAAATTTAAATTTGTCCATTCACATTTCTTTTACAGATGTTTAAAAAGCTGCTAAATTTGAATAGTTGCCATTACTTTTAATCTTTTAGAATCAACTTATAATTCAATGATAAATAACAATATTAATGTTATTAAAACCTATTTTGTTTTTTATAACAATGAGTTAAACTAAAGCATAAATGAGTAAATAGCAATACATTCATAATAGTTTCAGAAAGTATCTAAATTAGAACACAAAATAGTTTATAACTTACCTCAGAAGTTGTTCTGATCTGAACAAATGACTTGTACTTTACTCTCTTCATTTATGCTTTTACAACGCTTTTGATAAAAAAAAATTAATACTTAACTGAGCAATCAGGCTCGGCAAGCGACATGTTACTCACAAATTTGTCATCGAATATAAAAAAAGAACTACAAAATTAATTGAGAACTAAAATAACTGAGAGCTATATCTAAGTGAATCGAGAACTATAAACAAATACACCAGCTAACACTAGTCGAAGCAGACGAATACCTAATTAGATAAATAAATTACAAAAAAAACAAAAATTATGTAAAAAAGTTCTTAAGATTATTTCCTAACAAATATATACACTAGAATAATGCAAGAAATACAATGATATCACATATTTTAATTAGATAAAATTAAAGCAAAAGAATGTCAACAATTTGCTTATACGGTTCAACCACGGTAATGGAAAACACGTGCAATTGTTGCCCAATTTGTCACGTGATTCCCCGCTTGGCGTCTGCCTGGTGTGAATTTCGTCCATTGGGAAATGAGAGTATGTCAACTGTAGAAGAAATGCCTGGTCCTCTGTTTGGTAACAGAATCATTGATCTTGAGCTTATTGTGGATGCATTTTCTCAACTTTGCTGCTCAAAATGTTTTGCTGAAAAAGTAGAGCTTTTTGAGGATTCCATGTATGGATTATGCTCTCATTTTACACTAAAATGTAAATGCTGTGACTTTTTCTTTGCGTTTGCTTCATCAAAAAAAGTTGTAAATGCACCAGTCATAAATACCAGGCTAGTATATGGTATGCGGCAGATAGGCAAGGGTTTTGCTGGTGCATTTAAATTATGCTCAACATTAAATTTGCCTCGACTGACAAAAACTGCTTTCAAAAATCAGGAAGCAAAGCTTTTAAAAGTGGTTCAGGAAGTAGCTGAGGAATCCATGAAAAAAGCTGCTACTGAAATTGCTGATATAAAACAAAATTTTTCATCTGATTTTGTAAAATGTGGCATATCTGTGATGGCACATGGCAGCGTAGAGGTTA
>BMAO01030458.1:0-65524 GCA_019973975.1 Trichonephila clavata
ATTGTGTCTTTATCGCCTTTGGCGACGGAACTCTCGCCAAATTGGCAACCCTTGTAATCTCTCGAAGAGAGTATAAAAGGCATTACGCACTTTCACTGAGTAGATTTCGCAATAAAATATTTTAGACGAACAGTCCGCATTCTTTCTTGAACCAGCATATTACGCTCCGCAACATTGGTCCTTATCGAGCCAAAGGTATTTTTGATGAACAACTAGTTCACCCGCAGTTTCTTTGGATTTTGCTGTTAATCATTGAGACAGAATCATGACTTCTAGCGAAACCGGAATTACTCTGTTAAACCGCAAACGTGGTAATATCAAATGCCAGCTTACAAAAATGGCAAACGCTTTACAGAAACAAACGGACCTATCGATACCTGAACTTCAAGCTAAACTGGATATTCTGTTAAAATTACAGGATAAATTCGAACTATTGAAGAACGATTATTACAGGATCGCAAATGATACTGAATACGCTGAAGCTGAGCCAAGTCTGAATTCATTGGAGGATGATCTGCAAGACTTCGAGGTACGTCTGAAAACGTCAATTAATAAATTTAAATACGAAGCAGAATCTTCGTCAATGCTTAACAATAGTCAGCCTAAAGGCTCCCAAATAAAACTACCTAAGATTCCTCTTCCAACTTTTACCGGGAAATTGGAGGAATGGGGTTTATTCAAGACTCAGTTTTGTGATCTCGTAATTGAAAATTCTCAACTTTCGGATAGTGAAAAACTACATTATTTGCGCGGTGCTCTGAGGGGAGATGCTAAGATAGTTGAAACTTCTGCTGATGACTTTGATTCACTTTTTAAAGCTCTTGAGCAAAGATACGAAAATAAAAGAGTTATTGTTGACTGTCATATCAAAAATATTCTCAATGTGCAGGCAATGAAATACGAGTCATCTGGAGATTTGCGCATCCTATTGGATAATATTAAGAAAAATCTTAGATCATTAAAAATCTTAGACTTCGAAAGAGATAAACTATCAAACGCGTTATTATTAAATTTGGTTTTGGATAAATTAGATCGGGAAACAAGAAAACAATACGAATTAACATTAAAAGACAATGAAGTTCCTGATTTTGATGCGTGTTTTGGAATTTCTGGAGAGAAGATATCAAATTTTGAGCAGCATTAATAAGAACATCCCGAGAAAATTAAATTATGAACGATCAAAATCATTTGTTGTTAAATCTAATAAACCAAACTTTTGTAAGGTCTGTAGAATGCAAACGCACGCATTGTATCAATGCCATAAATTTAAGGCAATGAATTTATCGGACAGAACTGATTTGGTTAAAAAACTTAGAGTTTGCACGAATTGTTTAAGTGAATTTCATGCTGTGTCAAAGTGCAATTCTAAAAATCTTTTTTTTGTCTGTAAGCAGAAGCATCATACTTTGCTTCATAAATACTCGACGCCATCAACTAACTACAAAACTGACCTTGAAACATTGGGTCCTGACTTGAATTCTTCACAAATCGTAGGCAATTCGGAACCCGATTCTTCTTCGGAGAACACTCGCGTTTCATTCCATACTAATGGAAATAACAGTATTTTGATTAATACTGCAATAGTTTATGTGAGGGATTCTGAAGGAATCAGACAACCTTTGCGTGCTATTTTAGACTGCGCTTCAGAATCAAGTTTTATTAGCTCAAAGTCAGCAGAAGCTTTGGGATTGCAGAAAGAAAAGGTAAACATTCCGATCAGTGGTTTGAATGATGCATCTATTTATATAAGAAAAAAGATTTACGCTCAAATCTCAAACGCTAGAAATGATTCGCAATGGGAAATTGACTTATTGCTTGTGCCAAAGATTAGTCACTTTTCTCCTTCTAAGAGAATTAATATAACTCATTTGAATATTCCTAGTAATATACACCTGGCTGATCCAAAATTTTCTATTCCTCAAAGAGTAGATTTGTTGTTAGGGCAGAATTGTTCTTTGCGTTTTTGGAAATGGATAAAATAAAGATTGGGAATAACTTATTTCTGCAGTCTAGCTGTTTTGGGTACCTAGTTTCGGGTAAAATTTCAGACGCAGATTTACATATTTCGACAAGGCATTGCCTTTTGGCTAAAAACTTAGAAGCTCTAAACAAAACTCTTGCTAACTTCTGGGAAATAGAAGACGTTGAACCTCGGGAAATTTGCAATAGCGATGAATTAAATTACTGCAACGAGCATTTCGCGAAAACTCACACAAGAAAGGAAGATGGCAGATATGTTGTCTCTATGCCATTGAAACCAGAATTTCCGGAGACCATTTTGGGAAATTCTAAGATTATTGCATCTAAAAGATTGGATCAGCTATGGACACGCTTAGAACGTGACCCTACCATGAAGGCGCTTTACTCAGATTTTCTAAATGAATATGAATCATTGCATCACATGAAGAAGTGAAGGAGGATTCTAAGTCAGAGACGGGATATTATCTACCTCATCACGGTATCTTACGACCGGACAACATGACAACCAAGCTGCGTGTCGTGTTCAATGCTAGCGCTAAAACTACTAGTGGTTATTCCTTAAATGATTTATTGTACAAGGGAGGTGTGCTTCAGGAAGACCTGTTTTCAGTTCTTATTAGATTCCGCAAACACATTTACGCCTTCACTGCGGACATAAAGCAGATGTTTAGAATGATTGAGTTAAATGAAACTCAGACTAGGCTTCAAAAAATCTTGTGGAAAGGTAGTAAAACGTCTCCTACTAAAGTATATGAATTACGAACTGTCACATATGGAACAGCAAGCGCTCCATATTTGGCAACCAGGGTTTTGCGACAACTCGCTTTAGATGAGGAAAAGAACTTCCCATTGGCTTCAAAGGTTCTCCTCCAGGATTTTTACATGGATGATTGCCTCTCGGGTTCTTCTGAATTAACGGAATTTGAGACTCTACAGATGGAATTAAAACAGCTTCTTCAAAGAGGAGGAATGACGCTGCATAAGTGGTGCACGAACCTTTCTCCAACCAATGCGAAGGAATTTCCACTTGACAGAAATTCCGAAGAAATCCAAGTAAAGACTCTGGGCATGATTTGGAACAGTGTAAGTGATACTTTTACTTACAAAGCCAACGTCCGTCTTAATCTCGGCTATACAAAACGAGACGTCTTGTCCCAGATCGCACGCATTTACGATCCGTTTGGATTTCTAGGTCCTGTCATTTCCAATGCTAAAATTTTTATGCAACAGCTCTGGCTACTTAAACTAGACTGGTATGAAATACTTCCTCCAGATATTTCTCAGCAATGGGAGAACTTCATTAAGACACTGCCCAACTTAGAGAAAATCAAGGTCCCAAGATGCTTTCTAAAGATTAATGCCATTGGTGTAGTGCTTCACGGCTTTGCAGATGCTTCTTCTAAAGCTTATGGAGCAGTTGTTTATATGCAAACAGTGTCCATCACCGAGGAATCAAATTGCCAACTCTTGTGCAGTAAATCACGTGTTGCCCCGACCAAGCTCGTGACTATACCTAGACTCGAATTGTGTGCATGTCTTCTTCTGTCGAAGCTTACTCGCAGAGTCATATCAGCTCTAAAGATGCAGATAGAGTCCGTGCAGTTGTGGTCAGATTCTACAATCGCTCTCGCGTGGATTAATACCCCTCCAAACCTGCTCAAGACCTTCGTCGGAAATCGAGTGTCTCAGATCCAAAGTTATCCAAAGATTTCCAGTGGAAGCATATCTCATCTGAGAGCAATCCAGCCGATGTCATTTCTCGCGGACTGGATGTAAGGGAACTTGCAACTAACGATTTGTGGTGGAAGGGTCCTGATTTGCAGAAAATAACTGCAGCTACTCCTAACAGCTTACGAACTTCCAGTACTGTGACTGACCAGTGCTATACCAATGAACTTAAACCTATGCCTAAAGTGACTTTAAAGTTGAATATAGACTCTAATTTTATTGATAATTTTCTTGATCGTACAAATAATTTTCATAAATTAATTAGAATTTTAGCCTTTATTTTAAGATTTATTAAAAATTGTAAACCTGGTGTAAAACAAACCCTTGCACTTACCCTTGAAGAATATGGTTTGGCAGAGATATTCCTTATTAAACATTTTCAAGCGGGATATTTTTCTACAGAAATAGCTTCCTTGAAAAAGGGATCTTCAGTTCCCCAGTCAAGTAAGCTAAGATTTCTTAATCCCTTTATTGATAGAGAAGGTTTGTTAAGGGTAGGGGGTAGAATTTCCCACTCTAATGTCAGTTGGAACCAGAAACACCCCATAATTCTGCCTGCGGGAAATAAGTTAGTCAAACTTATATTTCAGTATTATCACAAGCGTGATTTTCATCTGGGTCAACAAGCTCTATTAAATACTGTACGCTTAAAATACTGGCCTCTTGGTGGTAGAAGCATAGCACGAAGAGTCGTTCATGAATGTGTAGAATGCTTCAAGAATAACCCAGTTATCGCCAATCAAATCATGGGGGATCTGCCTCCTGAAAGAATAACGCCAAGTTCGGCTTTTCAAAACGCAGGATTAGATTTATGTGACCCATTTCTAATCAAATATAAGGGACAGTGAAAGGGTACATTTCAGAAGGTCTATGTGGTCATATTTGTCTGTATGGCAACTAAAGCAGTTCACCTAGACTTTGTTTCAGATTTGACTGCTAACGCTTTGATTGCCACTTTGAAACGATTTTTTGCACGTCGTGGCAAAAAGTTCAATTCTTTTTAGCGATAATGCTACGAATTTCACTGGAGCTTCAGCAGAACTGAAACATCTGTACAAACTTGTCATAAAAGATGAAACCATTGCAGCCCTGTTAGCCTCAGAAGGTATCAAATGGAAATTTTTGCCACCTAGGGCACCCAATTTTGGTGGCCTCTGGGAGGCGGGAGTAAAATCCTTTAAGTATCATTTGAGAAGAGTGGTAGGCTCCGTAAAACGAACGCTGGAAGAATTTATAACTGTAATAGTTCAAATTGAGGGCATCCTCAATTCACGACCTCTCACTCCCTTATCATCTGATACAGACGATTACCAAGTATTAACTCCAGGCCATTTCTTGATAGGAAAACCCATAAATGCTATCCCTGAACCTGACATAGCTGATAAAGAGGATAACCTTCTTAATAAATGGCAGAAAACCCAAAAATTTGTTCAAACAATATGGAAACGCTGGCAAAACAGCTATTTGAGTCATTTACAACAGCGTACAAAATGGGTATTTAAGCAACCCAATATTCTCCCTGGTATGATGGTTTTAATTAAAGATCCTCAACTCCCAACCTGCAATTGGTCATTGGGTAGGATTATTAAGTCTATTCCAGGTACTGATGGAAATGTCAGAGTAGTTGATGTACGTACGCCAAGAGGTAACTACACAGGAGACCTCTTTCAAAAATTTGTATTTTGCCAATAAGGGACAACCTTAGTCTTCTGTAAAGCAACTAATTGGATTTCAGTGTTAATTGTATTTTTATGTATTTTTAATTAACTTTTAACTTTGTAATTAGTTTAACTTGTATTCTCTCTTATTTAACTCTTTGTATTGTTACATTGTATAATGTTAATTTTATATTTGAAATATATGTCTGATATTTCAACGCCACGCGGGATGTTCCGTATTGTGTCTTTATCGCCTTTGGCGACGGAACTCTCGCCAAATTGGCAACCCTTGTAATCTCTCGAAGAGAGTATAAAAGGCATTACGCACTTTCGCTGAGTAGATTTCGCAATAAAATATTTTAGACGAACAGTCCGCATTCTTTCTTGAACCAGCATATTACGCTCCGCAACAATTATATTAAAGGAACATAATAATCTAATTTTAGAAAAATTTTCTACAACAACAATAACAGAAATAGAAATTTTCAAACTGGATTAATTTGTTTAAAAAAAAATTGTACTTTCTTAAATTGGGAATTACAATGAGGAATCTTTCTTCATATTTGATTTATTGTTCAGTTGCTATACTCTAATTAAGTGTTCAAAATATTTTTTTCATTAGCAATTTTTTACAAAGAAATATTGCATACGTCCGACGTTCATCCTTCATTAACGCCCGCATCCCTTTCAATTTTATTTTACAGTAAAACCTTTCAGTGAATAATATTTGAGCTATAACTACAGCTGCGGTACATGTTTGATTCCTGGTTCTTTTCATTACGTTTGCAAGGAGCTCTTGGATTATTAAAATTTAATTGGACCAATAATTCTTCATATGGATCAATGGGAAGGCTAGTAAGAAAAAGAGGATATCAGCTTATATAGTATTTTCACCATTTTTCTGGGTTTTAAAATTTCATGGTTGGTTATCAATAATGCTCTTACAGCTTCGTTTTTGGGCGACGTTAAATGAAACCATGCAAATAAAGAATAATAATACAAATTACCACACACAGTGCATCATATTTAATATATGTACAGTACTGATCCATTTATCGGATTCACTAGACAAAATTAAATAATGTATAATTTAAATAAGATGGTATGTTGATAGTCGCCCAAAATTATTTCTGCCGTGTAGTGTAGTGGTCAAAGGGGTCTCCAACTGGCCTTGGCAAGGTTCAGAAGTAGACATTTGAGATCTATGAAGTTCCAGAATGGTGAAAGGATTGTTCTCCATGTATTCCTTCCCAGCAAGCCCTTCTTATTTAATTGCTTGTTTGGGTGTCTCCTGGAGGCATTTGTTGGCTGAGCAGGAGAGGATTTTCGAATTACTTGTGCAATGACATCTTTTGGACCTGGTGTATGCTTTCCTACATCAGGGTAACAATCTACAACGGCTAGAACACTCTCACACACACACACTCTCTCACACACACACACACACACACACACACACACACACACACACACACACACACACACACACACACACACACACACACACACACACACACACACACACACACACACACACACACACACACACACACACACACACACACACACACACACACACACACACACACACACACACACACACACACACACACACACTAATTTTATTAGTGAAAAAGCAACAAACAAAGCAACAGAGTGTTACTTTGCATACACATTATACCACATAATATTATTAGGTTAAATTTCGATCGTATTTCGCAGTATGGGGCAAAAAAAACTCTCTTGAGGATAACGGATAGTAAGCGGCACAACAAATGAGTTTAGACACCACATTGAAGTATGAATCATTCTTTGTATAGTGCTGTTTCTTTTGTATCGTTATATAAAATTTAGAATGTGTATTAGGGAAGCTCAAAAATATTTTTTTTGGTTAAAGTCCAGTTCACTCTCTATTTCTTAGGCTCATTGGTAGTACAAGCGGAACTAAAACAAATTTAAAGTTTTTGAAAATTGCTGAAACAGTCAATAGCGTGATTCTAAACCTTGATCAAATGACTAGTACCACACTCGAGCTGGCAACCCCTCTCCAGACGAAAACACCACATCAACGAGAAGGCTTTGAGGATGGTAGATTTAACGTACATCAGTCCCTCTGCACTGCGGGTCTTTAGAGGCTCTGGGCGTGAACTCCTGATAGTCACGAGCTCGTGACCACTATTCTATCGTGCACATGGCCGCGAGCTGGTGACCATGACCACTATTCTATCGGGCACATGGCCACGAGCTCGTGACTGTGACCACTATTCTATCGTGCACATTTTACATCTACAAGAAATATAATCTTTTGCAAAAACACTTAGATATCTATTTAACTATCAGCATTTAATAACTCATTTCAAATGAGTGATTTTTCTCTTTCAATAAAGCAAATAAGTTTATGTTTTCGAACATTTCAGTACACACGGGATTGTCAAGTGGTTGCGAATGCTCATTCTGATGCTGGGATTTAACTCTTTTTTTCTAGGTTTTCTGGGTGAGTACAAATGTGATGGATCCAATTTAAAAAAATAATATTATTGAAACTACTGCGCATATTGCAATATGTGATACATGAATGTACATGAATATATATATATGAATGTACATGAATATATATATATATATATAAAGAAATATAACAAGTTTTTTTTACTAATGTTTGATGTGGGACCCTTTTGTTACACGGCGTATGTCCAATCTGTAACCCAGTTTGTTCCATACATTTTGTAGTTTCACTCTATCAATGGTTCGTAATATTGCACAAATGCTTACTTGTCGTCCTATGTTATTAGTTGTACCAAATGCAAATAATACGACTTGGAATTTAATTTTTTTGTAAAATTTTTCATACTGTTTTCTAGGGCATTACGAGTTTACAGGTGGTAACTCTCACTGACTTTTGTGGACTTCGAATATAACTACCTCACTTTCCTCACTGTTTCTTCCGAGACGTTTGGTAGGCCGTTAATTTTCTCTCTTTTTGCACAAGAAAACTGTTGGTGTTGGCATGTCCTTCCCGAAGGGAAAGAAGGTGATTTGTCAGAGCCTGAGACAGTTTGGACTTCTACGCGATAGATGGTGACACTATCTATCTCCACCTCCACAATTTAGGCATGGACTGGAGGGGAGGGAAATATTCCCTAGCACCCTGCACTTGTGGTTTCTGCTGCGACCGCTTACAAGACTTTCGGGCCTACTGATTTAACGAGCACGTACTCCGTGTGTACTCGGAGGGTATTTGGTGGCATCGGGCATTTAACCTAGGCTCTCCGGTCTGGTGTTCAATGCTCTAACCACTAGGCAACCCATGTCCCCCAAGAAAACTGTTTTTTTTAAATTGATGATACCATCGCAGAATGCTCTTCTTGTTTATTGTTTCTTTTCCATAGCGATTTCTAAATGCATGTTGCACCGAAATAACTCAAAAAAGCCAAAACGAATGTGCTTTACAGCATATGACTGAAGTAAAACTTCTTTAGCTCCATCTCTCTCTCTTTCTCTCTCTCTATATATACTGGTGTCCAAAAGTTAATAATATATGTATAAAGAAGGAACTGTAAATCAGAATGGCGGGAAACGTGATATGCGAGTGTAAAATAGTTATAAATACGGAAGCAAATCAAAAGAATGATAATAATTAATTTTATTATCCAAAGTAGCAGTTTTGAAAGAAAACTGAGCATAGCAAGGATTCACACTTTAAAGAAAAAAGGAAAGAAAACATATTAAATAAAATACTGATGCTGCAGTTTAAGAAGGCGTGTGGTCACCTCTGACAGCCAGGCACGCTGCACAGCGATTTACCATACTTGCTATGAGATGATGAATGAGTTGTGGGATCAAACGGTTCCAAGCTTCTTGGAGAGCTCTCTTCAGTTCTGTAATGGAGCTTGGTGGGTGCGAAAGGGCTGCAATTTGTCTCCCGAACATATACCATACATGCTCGATAGGATTTAAATCAGGGGAGTTTGCAGGCACCGACATGCTCTGGATGTTTTCCGTTTCAAGGAAGTCATCAATCAGCACCGTTCGGTGACACGGAGCATTATCATCCATGAATATGAAGTTAGGACCGACAGCACTTTGAAACAAGCGAACATAAGGCTCAAGAACTTCGTCTCTGTATCTTTGAGCAGTCACAGACCCCGTGTCAAAGAAACGGAGGTCTGTGCGGCCGTCCATCATGATGAGTGCCCATACCATTACTCCCCTTGATGGAAAATGATGTCTTTCCGTTATGTTTCTTGGTTCAAAACGTGTTCCACGTTCTCTCCATATCGTTACCCGCCGAGAATCACTACTCAGACTAAACCGGGACTCGTCACTGAACATCACATTGACCCACTCTCCCACACTCCAATGTTGATGTTTCAAACTCCAGTTCAAACAAGCGCGTTTATGCGCCGACGTGAGGGGAATGCAAACCCCTGATCTTCTGGCATACATGTCAGCATGATTGAGCCTCCTGTAAACAGTTCGTCGTGAATTAAATCCTCACCTCAGATTATCATCTCCTCGTCTACCATTAAATGTTTCTGGACGTGTAAGTGGATTTGAATAATCGTGAGACATAGTTGCAAATCACTATATTTATTGATGCTTATTAATCACAGAAGAATATAATATCACAATTCAAATTTAAGAGAAATAAAACACTGTGGAGTATGAGAAGGAGTTACAACTAGCGGAACTACGGAATCACGACTGAATCCACGAAAGATCAAACACGTACAATTACAGCTAAAACACGTACACGTATTCACAATATTCTAAATCACTAACCTTATCCTTTTTACATCGGCTGTTCCGTCGTGGTGATGAATTCCTTACTGGCTGGATCGGATAATGGAGACGGATCCACACTCGGTAATGCGGGATCTTTTCCAATTTCAATCTACTGCTCCCCGGCGTAGCACGTCACGTAACTGCTATCTACTACTGTCACCAACTGCGTGTTGATCTACCGATGCTTCAATTCATTTGACTTCACTCTTCTAGCTCTTCACTTTACTTTTTTTGTTAACTCGCGAAACCTGAACTTATATAATATATCTCATTTGCATAAATCACGCTCTGGCTCCCGATGGAGATTGGTTGAAATAAATAACATACTTTAAGGAAAAATAGAGAAGGTAAGTGGAAACCGTATAGATCCGTCACAAGTTTATCCCGAAATTCGTATTCCTGTGACGACTGTGAGTGCCGAACCCAGTGCTCTGGCAGTATTGCCCCTCTGACGTCGCGCATTTATTACCAGATGTCGGTCTTAGCGAGGGGTTGTGACTCTTGGTCGATCTGATACTGGTTGTCGGGTAACATCTCTCGTTCTTTGAAACCTCTGCCACAGTCTTGAGATCACAGACTGGTCCACATTCAGAATTCGAGACACTTCGGTTTGTGATCGTGAGGATTCCAGCATTCCAACGATTCTTCCTTTCGTAAACATGTCCAGTTGGCGTCTTTGTGCCATCATTCACCATTTTTGATGGTTAACAACGTTCCTTCGCACAGCAGTTGCACGAAACTTGTCTGAACTGCCTATGCTGCGGGAATCGGTTTCTCCGCGTTCCGAAATGCGCCGGTGTTTTGCGCAGGACATAGTCGACTGAAAATGTTTGCATAAACCCAATGTTTCTTCTTCACCCAATTAATATCCGCAAGAAATTTGGAATAATTTTACGAATATTTACTCCATGTTTTTCGCATTTTACGATTTATGCTTAACTTTTGGACACCAGGTATATGTATATATATATATATATATATATATATATATATATATAATGTTTATATATGTATAATATATACATGTATATTCACATACATATTAATTTCATACAAATATTTAAATTTATTATGGGTTTTCATCGATAAAATAATATTGTTGAATAAATTTTTTATTTTTATTCATTATTTTCATTATTGGATACATCAGTAATTACTGTGGTTGATTGTAAGACCGAGACAATTCGCTTATGGTGTAAGAAATAAGATACATATGCTTTCGAATGAAAATTAGAAAGATATCTAGAGAAAACTGCATCGATTGTTGTTCCATGTCTTGTGGTAGGCTCATTTCGGTTATTATTCATTTTATTCATTTGTAGCTCTAATTTATCTTGTAGAAAGTTTTCCCAAGTGTTGTCCATCTTCGAACGCGAAATTAACTTTGAAATCACCTGCTAAAATTAGTGGCAACATATGATAGTTTTCTCTTAATTCTTCAGAGCCTATTCGACCGTAAATCATAAGTCTTTTATAGAAAAACTTTATAATATTGTTATTGGGTGAAATGTAAACAACTACCATTATGATGTTTGTTCCATCTTCCAAAACACAGTGAGCAGCACGTATTTCACCAATTGATGATTGACCAATATAGATTTTACGAATATATTGTAATAAAATGTCCATGTTCGAAGTTACTATATTCGAAGTATCATTTCATTTTTGATATATTGCCCCTCCTGCTGATCTAAAATTTTAAAAAATTGTTCAAGAACGAAATGAAATTACGAAATAATCAAGAAATCACTTTTCGAGTAACGCTAGACAACTCGCAAACGAACCACTGACTGAGATGTATATATATTTCCTGCACTGGCTATGATAGGAAAGGAGAAAGTGAGCGCGCGCACTGCTTTCTCCCTCCTCGTACAGTGTGAAACAGACCTACAGACTCTTTAGCCCCTACAGTAATATACGAAATTTCACTCTCTATCTTCCCTAACTTATATCTTCCTCTCAATTTCCGTTCACCTCGCCCGATCACACTTTTCGTAACGTTCTCGTCACGCATTCACCAACTTACAACCCAAGTCAAGCATGCGTAAAGAAGTTTTACTTAAAAAAAACCCCTGCATACTCTAATACGCAAAAACTTTTCTCTGTCCTTGTGGCCATGTTTGGACTTCAATCACAGCGATCTTGAATGTGTTGTTGATCATTAACGGAAAAAAAACTTGGTACATTTCTTTTTATATTCATGTACCAATTATTGTAATAAACGCAATAGTTTAGAAAATATGATTTTTTAAAATTGAGTCTCTCATTTGTACTGGTATTGTATTTTAAAATTAAACTTCAATGGCATTTTGTATTATTTAATAATTTAAATAATTTTACTTCAGTTTCCGAAAAAGTTTAACAGATTTTATAAAAGAATTTTTTAAAAAAAAATTTGAAATTTTGTAAGGTAAACCTTATAGGGAATATTTCTACTTCGGTTGCAGATTTTAGAATATTTAGAATATATACTCTGCAAGCTTTAATACTATCTTGAATAAAAAACGAGAAACAGAGCAAAAGATTTTCCTATAATTACTATTTATTTAATAAAATATACTTTTATTCGCTTCCTTGACTTTTAAATGATTAAAAGTATCATTTCTTTCAATTATTTTTTAAAGGAAATGCTTCAAAATCAGCATTGCAACCTGATTATTTTGAAAGATTTAAATCTGGAATTCCGAAAGTTCCTTCTGTTTTTTTGCTGAACATACAAATAATGAGTACATCATAATCTTTAATTTCTGCCTTCAGATCAAATAAAGCCTTAACGGATAGGTAAAGCTTATTAAAAATAAACGAATCTTAGAAATATCTTGTTACTGAAAAACTAAGACTTATCTTTTGAAAATTGATTAAATTTTTTTATTACTCGGTACGAAGCAATGTCTCTAACTTTTTTTGGATCCCGAAGTTAAAATCGAAAGTTATAGTTTACGCCTCTTGATCTTTTACAGTTTTGCTTAATCAGAAATTTCAGAATAAACCATTTAAAAATTAATATGTTCATTGGACTGAATGAATTACTTTGAAATAATCTTCTCTAAACAAAATATACATTAGCATTATCTTTACTAAAAATGTGCTTAATAAATTGTGCATATTTCTCTTTTATTTTTCAATGGAAATCTAAGGCTAAGGGCTAATAAGTCATTTCTGTATTATTTCAAACTCTTTTTAACTGAATTCAACGTTAGAACTCTCTAATCCGCATAATGATGAATATATTGAAAAAGAGTGATATGTTTATGGAAACAATTTATAAAAATACAAAGTTAAAGTAATATTTGTGTCCATATCTATGGTTCTGGAAAAACTTCTTTAGTTTTAAACACAACTATTTAGAGTTTTAATTTATATTATTTCTAGCAAATTCTTTGAATTATTTTCTTAATTATAAGGCATATATAATCAATTCCTGAAATGAGCTATCTTTATATAAGCGAGAATGATTTCATTATTATAATGTTAGAACATATCAAAGTGTCGAGAGTTACTGATGAAAGAAAGTTAAAAGTAAAAAAAAAAATTAATTAAAAGCTTCGAAGCATTTAATGTACAAACGTTAAAGTTGCATTTTTTGAATAAAATAACTTGTTCGCCATTATTATTGATAATGATTTAATTGTTTATTTAGATTCGTATTGGAAACTCTGTTGAAAATATTACTCATTTGCCACTAAAACCAGAAGAAATTGTTACCAACAGATTTGGGTTGCAAACTGATTCTCTGACGAAGTCCGTGGAAAATTTTTGGCTAGGAGTTGCTAATAATTTCCTACATCTTCTGAAACTGTAATGCAGTATCTTCTACCTTTTCTTCCAACTTATTTATGTGAGAGAGAGGATATTCATCTTTAACCATAAAGAGACTAATCTAAAGCATACTGCGGAAGTGCTTCGTCAAGCGGGGGGTTTCAACTGACTTCAAGATTTAACGACATAATTAAAATCAATCAAGTACATTTTTCAAACTGATACCTAAATCTTGCCTATGCCGTTTTTCATTAAAGATGATGATCTTAGAAGTAAACTTAATAAACATATTGTAGTTTATATATAATTTACCGTATAATTTCATTTTATAATGTTTTTTTCTATTTTGTTGCTCAACCCATTGACTGCTAGGTAAATTCAGAGCTTCTTGCCCTGGGTGCCAAAGTTTTGTTTTTAAGAAAAAGCATAAAAATTTAGAAAAAATAATACTATTTTTTAAAATTTTTAATGGATGTGGATTGGTCTCTTACCATTTCAGACCTAGTACATTACCCAGGAGCTGGTATCTCTTTTTAGATGTTATTGTCGTGTGTTTCATACTGGGATACATACGAAAGACGAGAGATAGATGAACAGAAACATACAATAAAAACACAGAAGAGTATAGATTTTTATAACAAACGATGATCCCAGCATAGAATAGAAGGGTTGCGCTGCTTTCCCTTCGGAACGGGAATCCATTGCAGGCGAAAATCTCACTCCTTTTTACGAAGATATATCCATGCCTTATTCGGGATTCAAACCCAAGCCCTCTCGATTACTAGGCGAGTGTCGTAATCACCATACTAAGTGGGGTGGCATCTCTTTTTAGTGCTGACACCATGTAGGCGGTGCCAATCAACGCAGGTAATTTTGACGCCCAGTTTCCACCACAGATGGAGGCACCTGAGCTCTGACGATGCGGATCTGTAGTAGGATTTAATTTTGCCGAGAGCATCCAAGCCGAAAAGACACTCTAAGGATCTTTTATATGTCGTATAATCATACGACATGGTCGCTGTCGATTTTCTGCATCATGAAAATCCACCAACTTGGGCCGGGGTTGAACTCGCAACCTTAGGTGCAGAAGATCAGTGACAAATCAACCCCGCCACCCAGCCGGCTAATAGTATTAAGTTATAGATATAATATTGTGAAAGCATTTACAGTAATTTTTATTAAAAAAAATAACACTACAAGATAACTCGTAGCCTAGCATCGCTGAATAAAATTCCTGTGCCGAGTGCCAATTACAAATTTTCCGTAGTGGTTTTTTCAATAAAAATCTTCATACATAAAGATTTTCTTTTCGTTTTGCTTGGTTTTACAAGCTCGTCACCCAATTTCATCAGGTGACAGTCAGATTTTCATACTGACGTGAAATTATCCTCGTTAGGAAAAACCTATAAGGCGATGATAGTTACAAAGAGTTGTAAAATAATAAAAATGAACTCATCAGTGATAATTAGCAGACCGTAGGAAACCCATTTGTTGATACAAGAAAATAGTTCTACCCCATTTCGAAATCTTCCTGCAGAATGCATACAAGCTCTATAAACAAAGAAATCGAGGGAATAAGAAGATGAGGATGCGTCAATTTAGGGAATAAGTTATTAAGCATTTATTTGATGGCGACGCAGCAATGCATGCGAAAGCAGCTACTATAATACTAATACAACTGATTTTCAATGCTTAGAGCATCTGCCTCCCACAGAAAAAAATGCCACCTACAAAACCATGTCAAATGTGTACAAAGCAAAAAAAAAAAAAAAAAAAAAAAAAAGGAGATCAGGTATTTTTGTTTAGTGTGTCCCACTAGTCCAGCACATTGCATTGATCCTTGCTTTAAAGCTCATCATACACAGCAACAATAAAAATTTTTTGATAATTTTTTAAATGCATATATATATATATATATATATATAATTATATTATAATCCAATAGTCTGAGTTATAATTTTAATAATAAAAATTAATAATTAATATGTTTTTTGCACTACATAAATTTTTTATTCATCTTTTTTAATAATTCCTATCTCGAATAGAGATATGTAATCAGTCTAAAATTTCAATCCAATGTCAACGAGATATCTCGTAACCGGCAGTTTTTTTATACACGCTTACTTCGAGATATCTCGTATTTGGCTGCGAATGGGTTAATTAAAATTTTTATATTGTAATATTCAAAGTAAAAACCTTTTTGCGGATGTTTATTACTTCAGAACAATAATATACTAGAAACATAACACATATTGATGCATCTAAGCTTGTGTAAACTTTGCGCAATGCTTATGGGGGTCGTACTAAGTTTTTAACAAAAAATGGGGTTGCCACCTCGAAAAGTTAGAGTTCCTTCTGTATAAAATAACGTAGTCAGAATGTAATGTTAACATTGGGTGCTTTTCTGTTTGAAGAGCATTAGTGTCCCATTCCTTATTATTTCAAGAAAGATAGCAGAATGTTAACAGTTCAGAAAAACAAATATCTCTTTTCTTCTGTTATCTTCCAAACAAATACATTACTCTCCATAATTGCAAAAGTAGATATCTGAGAAACTACTTCAGATGTAGAATAATTTATTATAATCATAAGTGGCATTATTCCATTCATCTGAATTTAGTAAAGCAAATATTTTTATTCCTTCAATTATACTTTGAAATTGCTGTGCATTTGCATGAAACAAAGTTAAATCGACAGATTTAATTAAACCAAGTTTTTTCTCAATATAGGAAGACTACACATTAGTTATCTGGACAGATACTTGATACTGTCATTTGTATTAAGTGATCGATCTCTAAGAGATTAAGGATATTCTGATTACACCAAACATCTCCGAATGCAGAAGTATTCTAAGTTTACCATTAATTTTCTTCGAAACAGTACCATCTTCAAATCTAATTGAATGCTGGGATTTAAAGATAATTAAATTCCTTTGTTTCACTATTTTGAATAAGTTTGGGAAACTTCTGTCACAACTGATATCTCTTTCAATTTTCTGTACTTTTGGGAAATATCTGATATTACTAAGTTCGGAATTTGAATGAAATTGTCTGTGATGTTTCACCTGTTTAATAAATCTTACTTTTATCTTAAACATTATTTCAGATATATCATTTATATATAGATTGCAAATACCTTAGATTTTTTCTTTAATTTAACTATAATAAATAAAGGAAATCTTAACTTTCGAATAACTCTGTTATCACTGATGACCAAACTTTAGAATAAAATAACTTGGTACTTTTCCTTTTCGCCAGCACAAATCTCGCCAAGTTAGCATTATTAGCGACAACAATACACAATATAAATATAATATTAATACATAGTAGCTTTTTCATTGGTTTTTCGAGCATTTTTGATGTGTTATTGAAGTGGTACGCATCCGGAGGACAGAACCCGGTATCTTTGGTTCCGTAAGTACGTAAAATAACACTAAACCAAAATGATCACTTCAGTCCGAAGGTTGTTACTGGCTTATGTAGATGATACCGCTACACACTTCCCCACTAGTGAGTCGGGGGATAGGTGAACGAACGAACGATACAATTGTTATGGCGAGTTTGGGAGTTGTTGCTATTGATTGTAGTAGATGCGTCAAGTGAGTCTGATGAGTTTTTGGTTGCTCTTTTTGTGGGTAGATGGTGCCACGACAGTTCAGAAGTTTGCGCTTTTTCTTAGTTCATCCATGATCACCAATGAAGTGGCGCGCATCCGTGCTTACAGAACCCGGTACCTTTGGTTCTGTAAGCAGGTAACATACCCCTAGATCAAAATGATAACTTCAGTCCGGAGGCTGTTACTGGTTTATGTAGAGGATACCGTATTGGCTACATTGTTGGAAACGAAGCACATGGTTACGGATTTAGCTCTTGCGACATATGCGAAATCGGGGTTGCCAACTTGGTGAGTTATCTTGAACGTTGACATTGTTGCGACAGTACGTAAGTACCGAATTTTTAAGACCCTATAAATATAATTGCTTACCCGGGATTTTTTGAATGGTCTTATCAGGGAATGAAAATCTTTGAATGTAAGAAAGCTTTTACATTCCACCCGGTTAGACTCACAGACATATCTTCTTATGAAAACATTTTTATTTAAGAATTTAAAGCAATTAAAAATTATAAGAAATTAAGCACATGCGTGCTTCAAACTCACAACTTCAAACACTTACTCTAATGAAAGGAATTCAAATAAATGTAATTTTTAAATCAAAATGAAATATTTTTTGTTTTTACTCTAACAAAATAAAGTATACAATAAATATTATTTGCGACATATTACAAAAGAAAAAAAAAGATATTTATATAAAAATCAAAATTTGATCCATTCTAACCACAGATCGTCGTATATCAATGATTGTTTGCCGGTCAGTTGCGGATATTTACACATTTTGTATTTAATAAGCTTCAGCATCTCTGAATTTTAGATTTTCGTAATAATATATTTAAAAATACAGTGAAATACGTTTAACGTGAAAACGCTTAAGACGAAATAACGGTTAACCAGAAATAATACAACGATCCCGACAAACAGCTATCTATTTTCATGCATTTTTTCCCTCTTAACACGAAACGAAAATCGCTTAACAGGAAAAGATTTTCCTTCTCAGAATGAACAAAATACGAAAAGCACCAACCTTACAGGCGAGATTTAAGAGGGGTTTGAAATGAAACAGAGGTGGTTTGAAGTGTTTTGTAGAAAGAAGGCTTTAAAATACCCTCGGAATAGCTTGTGACTCAAGCTAATTTTGGTTATTTAAGCTATTTTCACACTCCACCTCTACAAACGCCACTTAAAAACTTTTCAACACTCATCTGGCTTTGGAGCTCGATGGCGAGTACATCGCAGCCAGAGTAAAAATAAATTGAGTCTGGCTCGCGTTTTTTTTATTTTAGAAGAATTTTTTTACAAGCACAATGGCAAAGTGCTTAGGGGCAAAGCAAACTGTTAATTCACTTAAAATGAAGGTGGAGTTTTTTAAGGATGTTGATCGAAAACAGAAGACGAAAACGGATATCTGTAAAGATTTCGGCATTGCTGAATTTTTAATCAAATTTCATTAAGTTCTCGTGAATGTTTTTGTTTTATTGATTTTAATTAAATGCATGCATATATACATATCTATG
The DNA here is from genome assembly GCA_019973975.1 of Trichonephila clavata. Lineage (NCBI taxonomy): Eukaryota > Metazoa > Arthropoda > Arachnida > Araneae > Nephilidae > Trichonephila > Trichonephila clavata. The sequence continues at coordinate 19,040 of BMAO01030458.1, forward strand.
TAAATAAAAACAACTCTAATAAACTTAATTTTGTTGAATATGCATTTTTTTCAATATCCTTTAACACAAAAAATTTTTTCAGTCCCCTCATTTTCGTGTTAAATGATTTTCACTATATATTTAACAACTGTATTATATCTTACATTAAATAAATAAACAAAAAAAATCAGACAAATATTTAAACATATAATGAAAGAAATTATAGAAGATTTTACATTTAATTTTATTTATCACTTTTAATATCAATTTAATAACTTATTGATTTATCTTAGGTTTTTAAAGCATGAAAATACTACACAAATTGACTGGATAAAAAGGTTTTATCTGTTATAAAAGTACTTTAAACAGTTACTTATGCTTTGAAATTCTGTTCCATTACGACTCCTTTATGAAAGTGGAAAAAGCTTTTGACTGCCTTTCGAGACGATCCCATTAAGGCTCTTAGATGTAAATTCCATTTCCTGTGCAAAGGCGCATATCTTCTCATTGAGTAATCTTATAAATAGAATATGATTATGGAATGTAAAAGGGTATATTTTCTGCCAAAAAACTTATCTCCACAAAGGTATTAAATGATTCATTCATTTGAAGCGTTTTTTTCTCCTTATTGTCGTTTGTAATAGAAGTTCTTTTACATGCCATTTCAATCAATTGTATCATATCATAAAAAAGGGTAAAAGGAGAAAATTTCCACTCCCTCCTGTTTTTTGATGGCAATTATTCATTTTGTATGTATTTTTTATGAGGAACTCTCATCATCTATTGTAGTATAGTTGTTTTTCGATATTTTATATTTTGGAATGGAGTTTTTACGCTTGAAAGAGTAACGTTTTGTGATGAGGTGGTGTATGTATATATATATGCTAGCCATTACTTTCCCATTTAGCTAAGTTTTTCATAATATTGTCTGACTATACATTGAGTTTCTAAGTTACTTTTATCAAAGTAGTCCTATCATTAAACCTTTAATGTATTGAAAAATATTTCTATAGATTTCGCTTCTTGATAAAAAAAAATACAGATCTGGAATCTTTAAAACAGAACCATATTTATATTCTACGCTTCTGTAACCCCCCCTTCGGAATCAATTTCTACAAATCCCATTTTTATAACACTCCTGTAGCGCGCCTACCCTTTGGGAGTCGATTTCCATAGAACTTATTCTCAGAGAATCTCTACTCAAGGAAAGAAACATGTTTCCCATATTTCAAGTTTGTAAGTCTAATAGTTTAAAAACGGATTTTGCTATCTATAACGTCCCCGTCAGCCCCATTAAACGTCCATCAGTCGATTTTGCAAAACTCATTGTTTGCGGATCTCAACTCATGGAAAGAAACTCTTCCCCCAAATTTCAAGTCTGTTGATGAATTAGTTTAAAAACATTAATTTTGCCTTTAACACCACCGTAACTCTCATTTGGGGTCGACTTTCACAAAACCTGTTCTTAGAAGGTCTCTACTAAACAGAAAGAACATGTTCACCAAATTTGAAGTTTTTAAGTCTAATAGTTTTAAAAAAAAACCGGATTTTTTTTATTTATAGCTCTACCGTCCCCCCTTTTTGGAAGTCTATTATTACGAAACTCATTCTTAGCGGATCTGTATTCATGAAAAGAAACATCCCTGCCAAATTTCATATTCTGTAGGTCTAATAGTCACTTAGTTATTGTGATCTATCAAGTAATTGTTAAGCTATCAAATAATTTCGGAATGTGGTCAAGCTTTTTCAAGAAAGTAATGTATTAATTATTTTTATTTTACATATGACATTTCTTAAGTTACCATTCAGAGTTATTCATTTTCCCTTGCTTTTCTGGATATTTCGAAAGCCGTTGTAACACCCTTCCTGGGGTTGTTGGCATTTGGGGGTTCGAGTAAAGATCAACTATAGCAAGTTTTAAACACAGTTTTATTTACCCTTTTACTTAATCAACCAACACAACGAAAGGTAGCAAACGCACTTAATAAATATTAAGGACTGAGATGTTCTCTCAATCCCGCCTAGAGCTGTGGGAGGAAGGGAAGGATGACTAGCCATATCAACAATCAATCTATTTATTGAGCACACAATTTATCAACGCAATTCAAATAATTTGAACGAGACGAGATGTTCTCAATCTAAGCAATATGGGGATTAATAACGAGATGCGCGAATTATGAGAAGAATTTAAATATCGAGCCTCTTATATTAAGATCAAATTTACTATCCCAATTATCAGAGCCATTATTTAACTTTAGTGACCAATCGTCACTTTAATTCTTTCCCCTATCGAATCTCTGAAATACGCAATAAAATAGTCTAATAACTGATCAGTAGCAATCTATCATATCTCCTCACTTTTTCTACCATTAGCTTGAAAACTTAGATTATATATAGCCGACCTAATCTGAACAATCAGGGTTTCTTCTTCAGAGGGTTGGTTGTGAATAAACTCAAATTCATAGACCAAAGATTCAAATAGAGGATTAAGAAAAGGACGCGGATAGATCCGTCACAAAATAAACGTAAGAGCAATCGAATAGGCTTAAAGCAACTAATATATAACTAAGATTTACTTTACTGACTTCTGGAGCACTCTTGACTTAAACGCTTCAATTTTATGTAAATATTTTACGTAACTATACAACCTCCTGTAGCAAATTTTAATCATAATTTAAATCACTTTAATCTCCAACTACACTGATGGTCACCGTAAATGCAACACCAAGAAAGACAAGAGATAGCACAACAAAATTTATTTTGTAGATAACATGTTGACCAAGAATCAAATGATCATATTTATAGACTTCTGTGAAGTGTAGTTCCTTCCAGAATCAGTAGCCAGAGTAGCCGCCATTGTTGGAGATCACCTCTGCCACATGCTTCGGCATTGATTCAAAGAGACTTTGGATGTGTTCTTGGGGTACAGCAGACCAAGTAGCTTTCACAAGTTGCCAAAGTTGATCTGGTGTGACATCTGGGGGTGTAATTTGGGTCAATCGTTGAGCAACCATGGACCACATGTTTTCTATCGGTGAAACATCCGGAGAGCGAGCTGGTCAGGGAAGCAATTCAATCTGGTGATTGACGAAGAACCTTTGGACAATGCGTGCCACGTGTGATCCCACCTTATCCTGTTGAAATATGGCTGTGGCCAAGCCCTGAAGGTAAGGAAGGACAACTGGCTCCAACACCTCGGAGATGTAGCGCTAGCTGTTTAAAGTACTGGCAATGTGTACTAGAGGAGTGCGAGATGATATCCAATACCATAATACCCGGTGCAGGACCAGTATGGCGGTTCAAAACGCAGCTGTTCAGCATCCTCTCTCCACGGTGTCTCCAGACTCGAATCCGAACATCGTGGTGTTGCAGACAGATGCGTGACTCATCAGTAAAGACAATTTCATTCCTTTCTGACACCCACATCCTTCTTACATTGCACCATTGGTGGCGGAGACGTCTGTGGTTCTACGCAAGGATAGACAAAGCAATGGACGTCTTGTGGACAGACCACTCTGATGTAAACGGCGTCGAATGGTACGCGCAGGCACTGAATGATGCGTTATAGACTCAATGTGCTGTGCTATGGTTCGTGATGTGACTGAGCGATCCGTCACTGCCATGCGCACAATTTGCCTGTCCTCACGTGAAGAGGTGCACTGAGGTGGATGCGATCGGCCACGTCGGTCCGTCGTATCCTGCTGCATCCAACGGTCACGTATCCGCATTACAGTTGTTTGGTTTCGTCCAACACGACTACCGATTTCCCTGAAAGATAATCCCCAATCTCGGTAGGCCACAATCCTTCCTCTGTTGAACTCGGATACTTGATCAAAAGCTGATCGCTGTTTTCTAGGAGACATAACTGATCGTTTTTTAAAAAAAACACAATTGCTGAACTTGAAACTGTCGAAATCTCCAATCCTTAAATAGCGCTTTGAGGTGGCGCCACAGGCGTGCGTGATGTGTGTCTGCGCTGAAATTCTAATTATTTGCATATCTCACCTCCACTAATGCATGTTGTAAATTTCATGTTATTTGCGTGCTTCCTTCAGGGTGTTGCGTTTACGGTGGCCAGCAGTGTATTATCCATCGACCATCATCGCGTAAGCAAATGCCGACGATTAAATATAAGAACACATTTAACTATACCTCGTCTTCTTCTTCGAGGAAGTTTTCAGCATAACTTACAGTTAAAAAGAATAATTTTACCTCGAGAGGATTAGTTGAAGATTCCTGGATAGACCCGTTACACTGTCACTGTAGAGCTCAACAGATTACATCGACAACGAATTTTCTACCTGTTGAATGATATCATTTGTATTTTCGAGATCAAATCTGCGACAGCTTTTTGTGATTTGGGAATGAGAAAAATCACTTGGGGCAAGATTGAATGAATAGGGTGGATGTGACAAAATTTTAAGGCCCATAGCGTTGCTCATCATCCACGCTTCGATATTAGTAAAATTGGCGAATTCTCGGCAAGAAGAAGTATATTTTGGTGATTCTATTAAGCCACTTTTTGATTAGTTCATCACGAAATTTGTTCAGTAGTAACAGCCATTAGCGATGACTTGATCCATCTGCAGGTAGTCTGTTAAGATGACTCTACCGCAATCCCAAACATGACCTTCCCTGCAGACTTCTGTGCCTTAGCCTTCTCAGTGAGTCGTTTTACTTCATCGACTTGCTCATCTCTTCATTCTGATCCTTTTGATAGAGCTTACTTACTTACTCACTTGGGAGAACCGAGCTCACCTAAAGGATTTCGAGCTGCAAACCGAACCTCCCAGAAGATACTTTATTTATATACAAAACGAAATTCATACACTAAATGGTACCAAATTATAGATACTCTCAAAATTCTTGAGAATAGGGGGAAGAATATAAAATGCAGTAAAATACTTTACAAAAGGGGCTCCTCCCGGATACTAGGATGTAATTGAGAACAAAAATAACAACAAACGCACACACACGCACGCGCGCACAGACAGGAAAGTCATCGAAAAATAAATAACACACAGTGTTACCACTCCTAAAAGGGGAAAAACAGGGAGGGGAGGAATGCAAGATGAAACAAAGTGAAAATCCAAATTTTTTTCCCTATTATGTTTTGGAAAGAGGGCAAGAGGCGTAGACCCTCACAGGGGAAAGAAACATCTACAGGGGCTTGATATTTGGCCAATAAGCGTGGTTAGGATAGAAACTGGGAGCGAAAGGGGAAGAGTCACCACAAGTGCAAATCCAAAATTCATACATAATTATCAGTCAACCAAAAAAGTCCTCTTTGCTTTGCTTCAAAATATTTAGTATATCCCTTGACAAGTCGTGCCATGTCTGCGTGTAGAAAGAAGTCGGTAATCATAGAACCCAGCGTGCTGACACTTTTGAAGAGTTAAGTACTTCACGAATAATTTTATACATTTCGTAGCTCCGTAGTAACTAAGATTAATACCATTCGTAATAATTGAATGATTTCTCTTTGATCTTTTAGGATAAAGTCTTCCATTTTCTGGACTTTGCCGAAATGGTCCGTTAGTGAAGGTTTTCGTTTTTTTGAATTAAATGTGCGGGATATGTGGTCAGCTTAAAAATTCGTTTAACACCATACAACAGTATCATATGATGAGATATCATGTAAAAAAGAAGCCATTATTTAATTACGAATTTGATGGGCACTGTAACCTTTCAATGAAGGAGAACACAGGTATGCGCATTTTTACTCTCCATACCGCGGGGTATTTCAATCTACGGCATCTTGAAATCAAACAAGTCAACGATAACAGTAACTTAGAACAAGGTGTTCAAAAGGATGATTTAATACAGAATAAAATTTTACATCATAACATCCTGATAATTTCTTAGAAATAATTAAAACATTACGTTAGCCCCTATGCATTCTTCGACTTCAGTGACAAATTCATTTTACAGGTACAAAATTCAACATATGTACCTGTAAAAGTATAAGAGCATGGCTTCTTTGAGAAAAAATATCCCCCTCTTTTTATTTGGATAAATGTGAAATTATATATATATATATATGATATCCCACGGAACTATTTTTGTAAAAGGTTAGATCATATCCCTTTTTCAGAGGACGATAATTTTAATTAAAACAGCATTCCAGATCAACGCCATCTGGAAGCTTACGAAATGCCGAAATCCGAAACAAATCATATTCAGGCAAGATCCACTAACCACCATACTATAAAACAAATAGCATTTTTGCGCAACCTCAATCGCTCATTAATCAAGCGGTACGTTTCAGTCATATGTCACATAATGAGCTTTTTTTCAAAATTCTAACGTCCTCCTAGAGAGTATTATCTAACTTTCTCTTTCTCTAATATCTGCATATTTTAATTCCTATTGCTCTGTAAGCTTTCCCCTATAATTCCCTCCCTATAATAACTCTCTATAATTACTCCCTGTAAACTTTCCTCTATAATTCATATTACGTTCTTTTATTTTCAAGAAACCTCTTCTTTTGAATGATTTTGATTCGATTAATTCAAACTTAACCCGTAAATTCCAAAAAAGCCCTAGACACCTTGCCACTAACACCCTGCTATTCGAAAAGTTTAACTTTGTTTGGGGAGATTTTGGTTAGACTCCCCTATATATACACTGGTGTCCAAAAGTTAAGCATAATTGATAATTATGTGAATAATGAAGGAACTGTAAATCAGAATGGCGGGAAACGTGATATGCGAGTGTGAAATGGTTATAAAATAAGGAAGCAAATCAAAAGAATGATAATAATTAATTTTATTATCCAAAGTAGCAGTTTAAAAGAAAACTGAGCATAGCAAGGATTCACACTTTAAATAAAAAATGAAAGAAAACATTAAATAAAATACTGATGCTGCAGTTTAATAAGGCGTGTGGTCACCTCTGACAGCCAGGCACGTTGCACAGCGATTTACCATACTTGCTATGAGATGATGAATGAGTTGTGGGATCAAACGGTTCCAAGATTCTTGGAGAGCTCTCTTCAGTTCTGTAATGGAGCTTGGTGGGTGCGAAAGGGCTACAATTTGTCTCCCGAGCATATCCCACACATGCTCGATAGGATTTAAATCAGGGGAGTTCGCAGGCCACGACATGCTCTGGATGTTTTCCTTTTCAAGGAAGTCATCAAACAGCACCGCTCTGTGACATGGCTCATTATCATCCATGAATATGAAGTCAGGACCGACAGCACCTCGAAACAAGCGAACATAAGGCTCAAGAACTTCGTCTCTATATCTTTGAGCAGTTACAGACCCCGTGTCAAAGAAATGGAGGTCTGTGTAGCCGTTCCATCATGATGCCTGTCCATACAATTGCTCCCCTTGATGGAAAATGATGTCTTTCCGTTATGTTTCTTGGTTCAAAACGTGTTCCACGTTCTCTCCATATCGTTACCCGCCGAGAATCACTACTCAGATTAAACCGGGACTCGTCACTGAACATCACATCGGCCCACTCTCCCACACTCCAATGTTGATGTTTCAAACTCCAGTTCAAACGAGAGCGTTTGTGCGCAGACGTGAGAGGAATGCAAACTGCTGTTCTTCTGGCATACAGGCCTGCATGATTGAGTCTCCTGTAAACAGTTTGTCTCGAAAATCGTATTCCTGTGGCGACCGTGAGCGCCGAACCCAGTGCTCTGGCAGTACTACCCCTCTGACGTCGCGCACTTATTACCAGATATCGGTCTTGGCGAGGGGTTGTGACTCTTGGTCGACCTGATACTGGTTGTCGGGTAACATCTCCCGTTCTTTGAAATATCTGCTACAGTCTTGAGAATTCGAGACACTTCTGTTTGTGATCGTGAGGATTCCAGCATTCCAACGATTCTTCCTTTCGTAAACATGTCCAATTGGCATCTTTGTGCCATCATTCACCTTGTTTGATGTTTAACAACGTTCCTTCGTACAGCAGTTTCACGAAACTTGTCTGAACTGCCTATGCTGCGTGAATAGGTTTCTCCTCGTTCCGATATGCGCCGGTGTTTCGCGCAAGACGTAGTCGATTGCAAAGTTTTACATAAACCTAATGTTTCTTGTTCACCCAATTAATATCTGCAAGAAATTTGGAATAATTTTACGAATATTTACTCCATGTTTTTCGCCTTTTACAATTTATGCTTAATTTTTGGACACCAGTGTATAATGTGACGAATCTATGCATGCCCTTTTACTAACCCTCTTAGGAAATTTTTGGGCTATAAATCACAACCAACCCTTTTGGAAGAAGAAACTGTAATATGCAGGTTAGTTAGTTTTCTAGTATAGGTTCGCTAGAGAGAGCTAGTAAAAAGAAGACTGATGAGATTAAATGAATAGGTGGAGTTGCCTGGAGATTGAAATACCAGAGAAGCTGTCGATAAGGAAAGATATCTACCGATCAGGTATTAGTTATATTGATAGCGCGTTTTGGGCTTCAAGTTGTTAAAGATATTTAAGTGACAATTGATCACATAGCTACATTGTAAATCAAATTTTAGAGTTGTGGATTGATTTCTAATGGTGGATCAATTGATTAGAAGTCTTCTCAGAATTCGCACCTCTCGTAGCAAAATCCCCCCTGCTCTTTTCTGGCAACATCTCATCTTATCTGATTCCTTTAATTGTGTCTGTGATAATCAGTGTGCTTAATAAATAGTTGAAAATTATTATGAAGAGGCGACCTTCACTCCCTCCCACACCTCTAACCGGGTCCGAGAGTAGGTTTAGAATGTTACAATATATATATAAATATATATCCCTCAGCAATTATTTTGTATTTTCAATGAATTATTTCTTGTGTCATACTATTTTTCTAACCTTTTTTCATATAATTTTTCATCATTGGGAACACAATTATAGAATCCTGTCGTGTTTTTTCGGTCCACTTGCCCATGTCAAAGATAGAACAACGATATTATAAGAAAAGATAACTTAACTGTTTCTTTATATAACAAAATAAACTGTATTACAATGTCTCATTTTCAGAGCCACTGCTGAAATACGTCTTTATTTGAAGGGAATATAGGACAGCTAATCATAAATGGTGCAGTGGGGTAAAATATAAGTGTCAATCAAAATTGAAGGTATACTTAAATATAAATTGGAATATTTCATATTTCAAAATAAATTCTATGTTGCCTTCTATATTTTAAAGGAAATGTCACATCTTCTACTCATGGCATTAAGTCAACCGATCTTATCTCGTTTAAATCACTCCTCCTGAATGATTCCAGGAATAATATTTTATAGAAAGATATGGCAGCAGTTGGTGATATTTTCACTAGTATATGGAATAAAATAGAATGTTGATTCACTGGAATAGAAAAGAATAGAGTTCACTAGAATAAGATTAAATAAAATATCTCATGTTCATATTTTTACACATTTATTTTCGATTGAATCTAGGAACGCTGTTATAGGATAAATCAAAAGACACCATTTTTGTTATCAGCAATTTTGTGCAAATTTTCAGAAAAAGAACTTGAAGTCGTTGAAACAATTAAATTACACAGTAGAGCCCCGAAAACTCGGCCTAATGTAGATCGAAAGGGTGGTCGAGTTTGTGAAAATGCCGAATTATCGAGAATGGAATTAAAAAAGAATAAGTTCGAGTGTTCCCTCAGAAAATATTGTACTGCACTTGCATGTATTGTTTTTTTAAGAATACAACACAAAATAAACTGCCCAAATACCCTTAAACAAAGGAAAAGTACGTACTTTCAGGACAGTGAAACTACAGGAAAATGAAAAACACATTGAATACATAGTATAAAGTAATTTACCTAATCGGACATGCCTAATATAGTTTAAAAATTATATGTTAGAATATTTAATAAATTTATAATTAGATAGTTTTTATTCATTTTTTAATTTTTAAAATAAAAAAAATTGTCAAATTTACTAGTTGACTCTTTTAAGTTTTATAGAAAAATTCATCAAGAGACTCACATAATTTGAACTCATGGACATACAATAGCTGGAAATCTGCAAAATAAATTTGATGAAATTGATATGTTTATTTTTTGTTGTGTGTTGTGAGCCATTTTACAAATTGTTGCACACTATAATACATCCAAATTGACAAGATATTTGCTGCACTGAGTATTAAAACTAGAAATAGCAGTTACTTCAAACTTAAAAATTTAAAATGAAATTTTTGCGTTTAATCATTTTAAATTCAAATGAAACGTTAAACAATTGTTAATATAGTATCATGTATATCTCAGCATTTTTCTTTTAATCTTCATCTAAATCGATGTATTAAAAATAGAAAGAAATATAAAATATAGGTTAAATAATTTTTATCGTATATTTCTCTAACTTGGCTTTTTCAGCATTTCTGATGTAGATTTTTCTGCTAAAATTACGAAGAAAGCAATCTTTATCTTGCTCTCCTTTTGTTTTGCATGAGCTTTATCAGTCATTTGCTCTTTTTAATTAATACATTTCTGCCAGTGCACATAAAAAATATAAATTCCTTTTATCGAAATGAATGAAATAAAGTTTAATTTCACAATGTTTAACTTAAATAAATTCTAAATTCATGGAGACCGAAAAAAAAATTAAAAAAGAAATTATTTAAATATTTAGTGAAAATGAACAAATTAAAAATCTACACAACTGTACTACAATCGTATATCATTAAAATATTACCTTAAGAAAAATAATATAGATTAATATAATAAAGAACTGATGATTGCTTCTCAAATGTTCGTGTTGAAATGCATATAACATTAAATTAATGTTTTCTGTTTCTGTACTTTACTGAATTTATCATAAAATCATGCCGAAATGTCTAATACACAAGACAAATTATGAGCAGTACATTCATTAATATCGGTATAAATAATGGCAAAATGCTTGACAATCGCTGAGCTGTTTTTACAGAAACATTCATTTCTGATAAAAAAAAAAGTTATGTATTTTTCATGTACATTTTTTATTAGTCTTCGCTTTTGCATTGTTTTATTACAGCATTTTAAAGATTTACCAGACTGGAAATTATTGATTATGAAAGAGCACCCCCCCCCCTTCTGTTCAACCAGTCTATTTTAGGCTCAAAATAAAAAGAGAAGAGAGAGTTACGCATCGCCTTTTCATGAGATTGCCACTTTCAAAAATTTTTTTTCTTCCATCATACTCTGAACAAGGAGAAATGAAAAATCGGACTCTTTTGTTCGAAGGATAAAAGTTCTTCCAGAATCAGACTTTTCTCATGAAATTTTTCAGAAGACGTCTTGCGTTAAACAGCAGAGTCAAAACAACGCCTCATTTTTCCTTTTTCTACTTCTGAATTTATTGCAATTGCTTTTTCTTTGCCAAAGAACAAAATAATTTATTTTATCTTTCTTTTCTTCTTAGAGAACTTTTTAAAAAGTGCATATACACATATGCGTATATAAATAACAGTATCTATTACATAATAATACCCATGCAAATATATATATATATTTTAATATTTTAATTTTATATTCAGGTATCACTGTAAGATACAGGAGTGGGTCAAAGGTCCTGGCACCTTCACACGTTTTGTGTAGGAAGGAAAACTCTGTACTAACCTAAAATAATTTAAATTCTAATGTGATACATTTTTCACTCAAAATCCTAATAACGCATTCCTTTTTCAAACATTTTTTTATTTCCCGCTTTAAAACGATTAAACACTGTATTTTGACAGTTTTTTTGCCATTCCAGAAAAAATAATTAAATATTGTTACTCGGCTTATTTAACGACTCTCTGGCGTCAAATATTTCCCCCAAACCACCTGCGCAATTTCGAAAAATGACTACTTTTTCTATTCACTTAAACACGTGCTTATAATATTCCTTTTATATTTTTCTGTGTTTTTCTAAATCCCAGAGTATTTGGGGGTTCCGCTGTCTCTTTTCTATACGTGTATATATACTTATAACATAATGGCCAATCTCTCCTACGTTTAAAATACGTAAATAAAATCCTTGTTTCTTACTCAACAAAAATAAATTAATCACGCACGCGCACGTCTGTGATTTGCTTTTTTGAAATAGCTCAAATGCTGATCTTAGTGCGCAATGAGTCTCAAAAGGAGATATATTCTGTTCCAGAGGTGGGAAACTAATATTCCCGCCACTGCGTGTAGTGTAATGGTCACTTGTGAGTGGTGATCCATTTCGAGAAGCGCTTCTCAAACATTCAGCACTGAAGACCCACTTTTTATTTATCATTTTCTCTCTCCCCCCCGTACAATAACACTGCATTGAATGCAATAATAACGTACTTTAAAACTAATAATTTTAAAAAAAAATCTTTTTCTTCTCGATATTTTGATGTGCTCGAGACTCCCACGTAGGATTATCACGCCCTTTAGGGAGTGCGCCCCACAGTTTGAGAATCGCTGCTTCAGAGGTTTTTGATGCGGAGGTGAGTCCTCAATTTCTGGGGCAAAGTGTCTTTCGAAGATCTCTCGGTACCTTTTGTGTCCTTCACAGTGACATATAGTTTCAGCCTGTTGATAGAAATCCTTTTTAAGATTCCTTTTATCTCGACGCCTTACAGCATAAGGAACAAAATAAACAGGTTGCAAGGATAAACTGGCCGCATTATTGAATACATTGCGAGAAATTTGAAAGTTGTTTGGACACGAAGACAGTTTTATTTCCTTGGGTTTTATTTTCATATCGCGTACTGTTCTTTGGAATCTGAACAAATTCCAAATACTGGACATTGGGAATATTAATAACAAACTTACCAGATAAACACAAAGGAACTTCCATCCAGAAGTTCGTCTGAGGAGTAGCCTGTATCTTCCTTTAGAGCTTCTTTTGTATCTACCCATTATTTGTTTCGTTGCAATTATTATCTCAGTTCAATCTTTATACTTCTATGCTGCCCTTCGATTAACTAATTCGATTAGGGACGGTATGCGGATGTATTAGAGCTCTGAAAACTAAAATATTATTTCATGGATGAGAAAAACTGACTTCCTTGGTAATACGTTGCGGAGTTCCAAAACGACTAATCCAGATGGAAATCATGCCTTTTACAACTGTTTCTGCTGATTGATCTGTCACATGGAGTCTTTCAATCCATGTTGAAAAACGATGAACTATCGTTAGCATATATCTGAAACCTTCGCATGTAGGTAAAGGTCCATCTATATCAATGTGGAATTAATTAAATAGTTCGGGTGACACAGTAAAGTTCGATAGAACGATATATAGTTGAACTTTAGATTTTTGGAATTCCAGACATATCCTAAACCATATTTGGCAATCTTTATTGATGCTTGGCCGTATGAATCTTTTAGTAATTAGTTTCTTTGTATCTCTAATACCTGGGTGTGATAGTGAGAATTGCTAAACATGCATGTTGGAGAAAACTTAGAGAAATGTACGGGCGATTACTGTCAGTTAAGACATCGCAATAGATTTGCTGTAGCGCTAATACCAGGACGATAATGTTCTATTACAGGTAGCACTGTTGAGTTTGCTGATTATGCTCATGATGAAGGCGGCGTTAAAACAAGCTGGAACAATGCTGGGGCGCAGGTGCTGGTGAGACTGTTGCAGTTAGAGCAATGTCTCTGTGTTCGTGTTGCTCTCTGTCTTTTAACGCGATTCCAGAGTCTCTTTCAAGGTGGAATAAGTCCATCCCACGAAAGTAACACGTGATGTATAGTCACTTCTGTTTTGACGTATTCGGGAAAACCATTCTGTTATTGGTCCAAGTCCCCATTCGAGCGGTGTACTTTGAAACCGGTAACTAAGGTGGGAACTGCGTCAGCACCTTACTGTCGGCTACATCAAGGGAGGTCAGAGGTTGACTTTCCTTAGGACTTCAGCGCCGAGGTGTTCACCCTGGGATACTTTCCCACGAGAAAATGCTTGACCGTTGAGACGTCACTCGTTCTCGACGGGAAATGGGTCTTTGGTGAACACCGCCACAGATTGTTTTCTCAGTACCGGGAATCAGAATTTGAACTATTTTCAGCTTTGCATTGTTTTTCACATATGTTTAAGTCTTCCTCATTTTAGAATTCTGATATGAGAGTATAATCGTTTTCATTGGGAGGGAAGTGAGTATATTTGCAGGATATTACATTTGAAGTGGCGTGCTTATCCGGAGGACAGAACCCGAGAACTTGGGTGAACCCTAGTAACTAAACTATTAGACCGAAATGAAAAACTTTAGTCCGGTGGTTGTTACTGGCTTATATAGATAATACCGCTACACACTCTCCCACCATTGAGTCGGCGGATACATGAACGAAAGATATGGTTGTTATGGCGAGCGTGTTGCGTGAGCAGTTGCCGTAATTGAAGGAGTTGCGTCACGTGAGTCTGACGAGTTTGTTTTGCTGCGGCAAGTATAAGTGTGGCGAGTTTTTTTAATTAAATTTATTTTTTTTGGTTGCTCTTTCTGCGGCTAGAGGGTGCCACGACAGATCAGAAGGTTGCCTTTTCTGAGTTAAGCCAGGGTCACCAATGAAGTGGCGCGTATCCGGCAGGTCCCGTTACCCTTAGTCCCGTAACCACGTAACATACCACTGAACCAAAATGATCACTTTAGTCCGGAGGTTGTTACTGGCTTATGTAGACGATACTGGTACACATTGAGTTTTTTTCATAGTTTTTAAAATTTTTTTTGGTTTTTAGGTATTTTTATTCCCTTTTTTGGGGATGAGGGTTGGTTCTTCATTCTCGAACCATGTTTTGATGGGAGAAATTGCTCCCACTAACCGCTACGCATAAATTAATGCGACGTGTACTACAAAATGTATTTTTTCATCTTTGAGAAATGGGTTTATACAATCAAATTCCTTTTTATAATATTATTTATTTATTTGAAAGTACGTATTGGATTTTTTAGGTATCGCAAGAAGCATAACAATCAATAAAACAAATCTTTCGGCAACCTGAAACGTAAGAAAGACATATAAATGCATTGCACAAGATGAGTTGAGTTCTACAAATACAGTAAAAACACATCGAGTGCGGAGAAAAGATAAAAACGCTACGCTTAACGAGACAACATGTAAGAATCATCTAAAAATCAATAGCTAACGAAATACAATATGTTGGTGAAATAACCAGAGGAAAATCAATGTGAATTTTTTAAGACCGGTGACGAAGTTCTAAGAATTACATCCACTTATTTTACCATCGTGTAAGTAGAAACCGATAAATATGAATTGTAGGGGGAAATATATGGTAAAAATTGTGTGAAAATGTATAAAAGTGCATGATTTAGGAATTAAACGTTTAATGAATGGTTCAAAAGCATTTATTACTCGACTAGAGTACAGGTTGACTATCAAACACATTTATAAATGCTCTTATTATTTGTTTCACATTGTTTTTGAAATCTCTTTTTGGTTGGAAAATTAAAACATACTTTGTTTCACATCAAAGAATAAATTTGTATTTAACTTTCATTTTGATTTTTGTGTAATGCGTGTTATGTATGTATTTAGTTTAGTTAGTCCCATATCAGCCCACACCTTTGGCAAAGAAGAAAAACAAATTGTGCCAGCATCTTATTTTCTGTATAGGACCTTTAAAATATGAGTTTAATAATTCGCCAAGTTGGCGATAAATAAAGGTGTGGACTAAAATAAGATCTCATGAAAAATGTCTTATTCCAGTTCATAAATTGGCATCTAATTTATAGCTGGAATTTATTCATACTAACTGTTTTGTATAAATATGTATTTGTCCATTTAACAATACAAGATAAGTTTATTTAAATTAAAAACAAAAAATAAAACAACAACCACATAGTTAAAGATCATGATTGCTATACTTATCTGGGATAGTAATCTTGCTCCCCATTCTTTACCACAGCATATCATTTGTGATAAAATTTTTATGTAATTAAAGACTGAATTCATGTACAAAATATTTTCAAGAGTATTTGTGCATTTAAAATTTAGATGATTTTTTTAAAAAATAGGATTATTAAAAAAAAACAACCACAAAACAGATGGAAGTATACAAAATGCTGCTTCGATTTTAAAAAGTCTATGAGCATGGTATTTTTCTAATTCAACAAAACAAAATCAACAAAATTCAGCAACAAAAGGAATAAAACAAAAGTTCGTTCAAAATTTATTTTAGTTTTTCTTCCTTTCCTTTTTTTGATTAAAAAAAAAAAAAAAAACTTCATAACCCCTCTAACTGTATTAGGGATTATATAACTGTTGTTATTATTTTTTTCCAAATGTTTTGTTATACCAATAATAATTTTTTACTAACTTTTTCTATCTGAAGTTTTTGCCTTTGCTAGTTATGTGGAGATGTTAAGAAATGTATGAAATATGATTGAATATTGGGTCGCGAATTTTGAAAGTTTGAGAAACACTGGTCTAGCTCCTAAAATCTCATTTTACGTATTTTAGATTTAGTTAAATACATTTACGAAAAAAAAATGCTTAATTAACATAAAAGTATTCTATTCAATATCTTAGCATAATAAATAGCACATGGAAAAAAAATGCATAATTAAGTTTAAATAAATGTTATTAAGATATCCGACTGGTTGCGACAACTTTTTTTTTTTAAAAAAAGGAGGTATGGGGATTATTTTGTTATTTTTAGATTTGTTTAGTGCATTTTAAGAAAAATGTGCTAAAATTAAGAAAAGAAAAAGAAATTATTGTAACTA
The DNA here is from genome assembly GCA_019973975.1 of Trichonephila clavata. Classification (NCBI taxonomy): domain Eukaryota; kingdom Metazoa; phylum Arthropoda; class Arachnida; order Araneae; family Nephilidae; genus Trichonephila; species Trichonephila clavata. The sequence continues at coordinate 35,654 of BMAO01030458.1, forward strand.
AAATGGGAAAAAATAGGTAAAAATTGACAAAAAAATAGCATAAACGCGGCCCATTCTGCACCAAAAGTTTATGAACAAATTTTCAATTTTTTCAATCTAATGTGTTGCGATTTTATTCAATTTTGAAATGACTTTTAGGATTAGAGATATTTTCTTTTTTACAAAAACTAGAGCACTTTATCTCGGTTACTATATGAAAATGCTTAAAAAGACAGTGATTATATTCGCATAAGGGACTGTAAGCTTTGTAATAAAACAGTGATTGACAAATCTGAAGGTTAAAAAAATTCTACTATTATACAGAACTTACAGAAAAAATTTCAGTTAATTATGTTCAAAACTTTTTTAGCAATCGCTGACCCGTTTGATTATTTTCAAAAAATCACATTTCGAGTAAAACGCGTTTTAAAGTATGACATCAGTAACTGTACTGAATGTTTGGAAGAAAATTTATACTCATGGAGTGAAAACCAATTTTACCAAATTACTTGAAATCTCAGGAATCGAAGTCTCCTCTGGATATTTTACTTCTTTTTTTGAAGATACTATAGATGCCATCTTGAGGAAATCTTTCCCTCGTGATCCAAATAGTCAAGATAACTCTCAACGTAGGGTTTTGCGTTCAGAAGCTGATTTGGTTTATGAAAGTGATGATGATATCCCTTTTTCAAGAACAGAAATTGACAGTGTTATAGGTAATTTAAGTTTAAATAAATCTCCTGGTTCTGACAGAATTAATAATGAACTGATTAAGAAATTTCACAATTGTTCTCCTTCTGACTTCTTGCCTCTCTTTAACAAATGCTTGAAATTGGGTGTTTTCCCAAAGATTTGAAAAAGAGCAAAAATTGTACTTCTTCCTAAAAGTACTGAATTGTCAAGGACGCACATAGACAATATCCGTTGCATAAGCTTACTCCCTTGTTTGGGAAAGTGCTTGGAAAAACTCTGCATTACTAGACTTAACCACTATTTAAGAAAGTCTAGTCTTCTAAGCGACGAACACAGTACGGTTTTACGCCTCAAAGGTCAGCAGAGAGAGAGAGAGAGGATGCCTTGGTACGCCTTTGTGATTTAGTCAAGGAGGGCAAACGAAAAAACAAAGTGACTTTTCTAATTTCCTTGGACATTAAAGGAGCTTTCGATAACGCCTGGCATCTTGCACCCCTGTTCAAAAGTTTCAAAGTTCCTAAAAACATCTTTTGCCTTATTAGAAGCTTCTTACAATATCGTTCAGCTGATCTTACATTGGGTAATGTCACAACGAATATTGCTTTAGAAAAAGGCTGCCCTCAAGGGTCAGTTATGGGACCTTTTCTGTGGAATTTAATTATGAACGATCTTCTTTGCAATATCTCAAAGTTCCCGAATTATCATAAAATAGCTTTTGCAGATGATGTACTTCTTATTGTCCAGTGTAAAGACTTTCAGGATGTCTGCACTTTGTCACAAAACATTCTTGATAATATTTTTAAATGGTCAGAGCTATATAAGTTAGAGTTTAATCCACTTATAAATCAAAAGTAATGAAAATTTATAAAAAATCGTCAGTACATCAAAAAATCAACTTAAAACTTGGAGGTGTAACAATTGAAGAAGTGCACAAGATTAAGTATTTGGGCATAATTGTTGATAAAATGCAGTGGAGAAGGAGCATATCTCTTATATTTCTAGCAAAAGTGAAAAAATTCTTCTTGGACTGTTAAGAATTGCAAACATTACTTTTGGGGGTGAAAACACTAATGTTCTTCAGTTGATTTATAAGCAGGGGATAGTAACTTTTATGTCTTATGCATCGAGAGCTTGAGGACACTCTTTAAGAAAGAAAAATAACAGTAGACTGATTAGAGGAGAACGCAACGGAGGTTTTTACTTCGTGTCATTAAAGGATACAAAACTCTTAGTTATGAAGCAGTGTTTGCGATTTCTGGAATACCACCTATTGACTTGGCTATTTTGAACAATCTCGATGGTCGGAAAAGCTTTTTGAGTACCAGCCTTGGAACGCTGGATGGGGTGATTCCAATTTCATTATTGCCACACCCTTCATATAGAAAGCCTATCACTCTTGTAACTTATTCAAATGAGAAGCTCGTCAAGATTATAAAACTATTTGTTTCACGGATGGAAGTAAATTGAATGGAAGAGTTGGTCTTGCCTGCTTTATTTACGAGGAAGGATTTGAAAAAGCTACTTTCCAGCATCGAATAAGAGATGAATGCTCTGTTTTTCAAGCCAAACTACTCTGCATTAATCTTGCCGTAAAAGTGATTCAGGACTCTCTCCGTCAGGGCGATACTCTCAAATTTCTTGTTTGCACCGACTCACTCTCTTTGCTTCATTCTTTGCGCAATATAAATTCTACAGAAAAAATTGTTGTGGAGGTTCAGTCTATTCTGTACAACCTTGAAGACTGTGATATCCACTTTTCTTATGTTCGGGGCCATAGTGGAAATCTCGGCAATGATAGAGCGGACCAGTTGGCTAAAGAGGCAACTTGCCAAGATATGAGCCTTTCGATGTCTATGCCATCGTCCCACTGGAAGCATTTAGCTTGGGAAAGAACTGTTTCCGACTGGAACTCCAAATTCTTGGCCTCACTTAAAGCTTTATGGACTAAAAAGTTTTTTGCGACCATTTATCAACGTCTAAAATGTAAGAAATTTGTTACTGATTTTAAGTTATCCCAGATTCAAACAGGACATTGTAATTTTAAGAGCTATTTATTTAGGTTTAACTTAATTGATAATGATATTTGTTCTTGTGGTCTGGACGCTGAAACCGCGGAACATGTCTTATTGTATTGTAATCTATATTGTTGTAAAAGAGAAAATTTTAAAAAGGAGTTAAAATGCTTAGGTATTTCCTGGCCACCCATTTTGTCTTTGTTAGTCAATTGTTCTGAAAGCCTTAACGTCTTGAGAAAATTTGTTTACAGTATAGATTTTTAAAATTTTACAGATACCTTCCTTTCTTTATATTTGTATATTTCCTCCCTTCCTTTATTTTAGTTTTGGCTCTTTATGTTTTTTTTTTACTTTTTGTGTTTTTTTTCTTAATTATGTTTTTTTGTCATTATTATTGTTTTGTAATGTTGTTACCACTTACGTCTGTAAGCCTTATGTTATGCAATGGGGAGGAGCATGAGGAGTTTTGCAAATAAATTTATTTAAAAAAAAAGTATGACATCTTGCTTAAAGTAATGGCATCTGCTTTTACTAAAACACTTGTAGTGTTTGTTCTAGTAAACGGAAAATGATAAACTTGGTATTTTTATAAAGCTAATAAGATGGCCCATAAAATAAAATCATAAAAAAAATGTCAGTTTTTGGCAAAACTCACAGTTTTAGGGTAGTCGGATACCTTAAATGAACAGTTATATTGTTATGAAATCATTGTTTAGGTGTCAATTCAAAGTTTAGACATTATTCTTAAGCATTCGAAAAAAGAAACAACAAAAATATTATAGTATTTAAAATATGTATCGCAATATATTTTCTTTTTACAAGGTTTGGATTATACAATTCCAAATAAACATTGCAAAATTTTCTTCCATTTCTCAATAACTATCCGAACAACAATATACAACCTCTAAGAATAAAGTTCGGTGAATAGTCCTGTAACATTAACGTGAATTAAATTTTTACGAAAGTTACCTTACTGTCCTTCCAAATAATCACCTCTCATAACTATGCACCGCTGAGATCTGCTATACATGTCCTGGAAACTTTGCAAGAAGCCTTCTTTTGGGATGGAGTTGAAAAGCCTCGTCACGTTTCGTTGAATGTTAGGAATATCGTCAATATCGATAATACCTTTTCTCATCCCTAAATTCTGGGTAACGATTTGTCGAATTAATTGTCTCTGATGGAGGTCGCCAGTCTTCCGCTACGGGGGCTGTCAAAAACACTTTCCCTGCTTTTCGAGAACATATGAACCACTCGTACACACTTCATAAACAGTGCTTGATCTTCATTAACACGTACCAGAATCGCACAAGTTTCTTCAGGTGTCTTTCCAAGCTTAAAACAAAACTTTAAATTGATCTTTTGTTCGTTCATTTTCTTGTTCCCAGTTAAAAATCAACGTACTAAACAAGTACTTTGTAAAACAAGTCTTACACGGAACATATATGAGTCTCGAATGAACAATGGTGAGAGCAGATGGTCAACACCTCCCGCTACGCATCTGAAGCGCTTTATTTCGCCAGTGTTGCCAGAACAGTGCGACGTTAATATTCACTCACTCACTCATGCCAGATCGATCATTCTGACTTCAGTCACCAAACTTTATAGTCAGAGATTGTACATAAAACCATACGATAAAGTTACATATATCAATCGATTGAATGACAATAAATCAATACAAGAATTATCGTTGTCAAAGTCCTAAACAAAAAAAAAATTAATTATTTCTGTTTTAACTCTTTGAATTTCCCATAAGAGGGAAGATGCGCTTAAAATTTTCTTTCGTAGAGATTATCAAAACTTCCGCGACATGAATGGCCCTGTTGATAAATCTTGAATAGCAAAAGTATAACTGATTTTAGTTTCATCTGTTTCTTTTAATCAACGTAATTCATTTGAAGAGAAAAATTCTTTTTGTATCCAAATGCAGCACCAATGGAACAGTTTTAAAAACAACTTGTTCAGAATAAACGATAACTGTAATATTTACGATACTAGAGATTTCATTAATTAATTCTCATTAGTATTGTTGTGAAATGTTCAAAAAATGTTTTCATTCAATCTTTTGTAGGATTTTACAAATTTCTGTTATGATCCGCACAAAAAACTTTTCCGAGTTTCTCTCGTTTCTTTTTAGTCTCTGCGGATTTTTAAATTCTCCCGAAGAACTGAAGAGGTATTGTGTCTAACAGTTGGGTAACAAAGTATTGCAAAAGAAAAAAAATATAGCTTTAAAATATTTTAGTCTAATATAAAAAATGGGCCAATTTATTCTTAGGTCTTTTATAAAAAGAGCCTTATAGCAGATATCATAAATAAGTCAAAGTTTTATCCATTTTATTAATTAAAAATAGAAAACTTATTTATTAAAGGGTTTTTAAATCCTTTCTATGAAGTTGAAACTGGAGCTATTTTTACTTATTAATTGACAGAAGATTCTTGTTTTTTGAAATTTACAAAACAGTTTAAATTCCCTAGACACTTTTTTGATTCCAAATCCATTTTTCAGAATCTAACTGTTCCGAAATATGTCAACGAAAACAAAAAACCAACTAGAATTTCTTATTTTCTTAGTATATTTCAGAATTTCTTTAAATATTTATGAATATAAATTCTGTCAAGTAAATCTAATAAAGTTTCATGCAGACTTTTATGAATAGTATAATTTTTCTATAACGTTTTCTAAGCACATTCTGTTTTGACAGTCAAGATTCTGTAAATTTTCCGATTTGGAAATGTGACGTACTAAATTCGAAACTGCTGACAATTCAGTATTTTTTATTCAAGGTTTAACATGTTCTCATATTTTTTATGCTTTTTCAGCAAAACTAATAATTTTGAAAGATTTTGATATCTATTAAACTGTCAGTCACTTTATGTAAGTCAGATATTAACAATAGTATATTGTATTGTAGCGTTAACATGAATTTTTCCGTTAAATTTTACTTATGTATCCCACTTTGTACAAAATGAATATATATAAAAATGTAAACATATTATTTTTTGTTTGTTTCGACTTGAAAACATTGAGAGCAATGGACAGATTGTGAAATTAAAATTATGAAATATAAATGAATGGCAAATATTTTAGTGATATACTTACTAGAAAAAAAATCCTGTGGAAAAAATCGGAATCATGCTAAATGCATTTGTAATTTTAGTTTAAAAGGAATTGAGTAAAGCTTAAGTATCTTTCGAAATTAAAAATATTATTTAAATTCAAAAAACGCCATTTTTGAAAAATAAACTTATTCACAATAGCTATAAAACTTCCAGACTTTCTTTTTTGTATTATGCTTAGATTGCATAATAAATTGAAGGAATTAAAATCAAAATAATCATATTTAGAGAAAAAAGTATGTCATACTGAATTTTAAAAAAAAACATCTAAGATAAAATTTCAAGATTTTTAGTATTTTTGGTTGGATATGTTTATTAAAACGGCAGTATAAACTATTAACTATTTTATACTAATTATGATTTTTTCAACTAAAACTTCATAAATTGCTTCAAATGAATTGCATTTTACAGTTCTAACTATTAAAGCTTTTAATAGTTAGAATTGTAAAGACCTTTTAAGAAGTCAGTTAATTGAAATCAAATTATTGAGTCTTACTATAAATTAATTCAGATAAAATATTAAATAGTTCAATGTCATAATATGTTTTATTAAACATATTTGACCGTCATTTGGTTGAACCTAAGGCCATACATCTAATTCAGTTAATGGCCATATACAAAATTTATTGAATTTTATCGGAATTTAAGATATTTAAAATAATATGAGAGCAAGGGGAAAAATACAAAATATTGGATGTTTGGAATTAATTTTATCATTGGAGTACGTTAATATGCCATCAAAGAAAGTTGTTATACCTTTAAAAAATACAAATATTGAATCAATTAAAAAAAATTAAATAATCATAAATTTTGTTCTGGAAACTTCTGATTGTTGAATTATGAAATGTTACTAAATTCTTAATGAAATTTAAGAAAAACTACTAATGAACTAAATACAGAGTTAATGAATTAATCAGTAATTTTTGTTATACTTTCAATTATTAAAATATACTAAAATTTTTAGTGTTTTAAAAACTAGACAAAAATTCAATTCCTCTTTGAATATATTTTACTATAAAGAAAAAAAAAATGTGACTAGTGACAAAAACAATTTCAGTACATTCAGTACTATACTGTTCGAATTGATTGGGAGAAACATTTTTTCTTGTCTGAGTTGGTATGTGATTACCAGTTATGTCCCGAACCACCTCAAATCTGTTATATCTGCCCAGAAATAGTAGAACTGATCAATCTTGACTATAATTATTTACACTTTTGATTGATTTAAGTACATTACTAGTTCATTTGTGAGCCTTTCAGAGTGGTAGCTGTTGGTTATAATTTTGCGTTCCGCGTAACACGTTTTACTTTTGCTTGTTTAGAGATGGTTATTACTCCGAGGAAACGTTCTAAAATAATCGCTCTTAATAAACAAACTTCTATGACTATGAGAGGTATACCTACGGTAGTTGGTGAAGGTAAATCAAGTGTTTCAAGAATTTTAAGAACATTTCAAGACTCCTGAATATCGTCTCCAAAAAGAAAAGGAGAATGTGGGGCCTCAAACGGAAAATTACTCCAAGGACTAATAAAATTCTAATAAGAAATAGCGAAATATATCAAAGTAAGACAAGCACAGACCTTCAAGAGGATTTACTGGATTATGGCGTTGTGTCGAAGATTTGATCTGAAATGTTAAATTTAATATTCTCAAACCTTTTCCTTTTCCTGTATTTAATAAAGCATTTTTTCCTAATAAAAGTTGTCCGGTTGGTTTGAGAAGCATTTATTATTAGCATGTGAAAGGATTTTATTTAAATTTGGTTTATTTATATTTTTACAAATTTTCCATACATATTTTAAATTTCATAAATTGAAAATAAAATTTTAATTTCGTTCTATTAGGAAAATATTGGTAAAAGCATGTTTAATTCTATTTTTGCTTCAGTCTTTTGTTTTTCTAAATTAAAATTTCAATTTATTTGATTATTCTAATTTTTAAGCTCCTAAACATTAAAATAATTAATATATTTATTGTTTACTTGAAGTGATTCATTCTTTTAAAAGAGCTAAAAATTTTTAATTGGTTGGCTAAAGGAAATCCTTTTTTGATATTCTCCTATCTTTTTATTCATTTTTTAGAAACAAAATTTTATTTGATTACTTACTTTTTTGTCAATTGAATATTTTTGATTATTTTTTAATTTACTTAAATTACTTAATAGAATGAAAAGATTTTAACTATGCTTAAATATTAAACGTGAACGTGAATGCCATGCAATGTATAAATAATAGGCTTATAAGATTTTAAAAATTAGCCCGACAGTGCATATTTAAGTTCAAAGTAGTTATACAAGTAAAATTTTAATTCGAAATTAAAATTAAATCCATTATTGACAAAAATAAATTCCTCCTTTCATGCAATACGTCACCTGTTCCTCAAAAAAATATTTAATCCAAGGAAAAATTAATTTCTGTAGCTTTCAAGCTTGTAGTTTGTCCATGGGACATACATTCCAACTTCCAAAAAGTTTTTTTTATTTGGGAGAATCAATTTTGTGAAAGACAAAAATTTCATCATAGCACATCAGCTATTTATTTCTTTTCTTCATATCTTTCTCTACTTTCTGTTTTATTTATTTGAGAAATATTCGATACCTTGAATGGTTCCGCATTTAAATAAATGATTTCCTACTATTGGAAAGGTATTTGTGGCATATACTGTGTTCCACTACATTTGACAAGGATATCTTTCGTTCGTATTTTCTGAGGTGCCTAAGCGTAGGAACTCCAGAACAGTATGAAAAATGGCGCCATTTTTTGTAAATTATCTAAATCGTTGTTCTAAAACGAGACCCTGAGAAATGGCGAAGAAAATGACTATGGTTATAGGACTGTTACATTCCTTTGATGCCTCTGAAAATATATTTTGTTGGGTACTTTCGTAAATTATTTATATGTTGAATGAAATATCATAATTTTAAAAGTACATTTTTGGGTATCGTCAGAGCAAGAATATATTATTTTTAGTTTTATTTTACTAAAAAATTCTTTTCCTTTTCGTAGAATATAAAGAATTTTTAATTTCTGAAAAGTAACTTTTAGTATGAAAGAATATGTATCAGAGGCTTTACAAACTTAATTTAAATGTATATCACTTTATTGGTAAAATATGTACGCTTACTATTTAATACACCACGTGATGAAATAATTTTTAATGCAATATTTTATTCGGACATGAATGATTTTGGTTCAAATAGAGAAAATCATTTAGCAGAATTATATATTTGAACTTCGACTTTTCTGAGTTTTTCATTGAATTGTATCAACATCGCATTATAAGAACAAGAGAATTAGCATTGGATTTCATAACTGCGAACTATGATTGCATATGGAGGGTGACATTTTCAAGTCAGCACGTCACTTTTCACATTCCTACTATGCAGACATGAAAGCTTTTGAGAGTCCTGATGGATTCAATGAGCCTCAATCTTAATAAAAGATGTGCTTTAGAAGAATATTCATGGTTCCGATGCTGTTATCCATCACTAACGAGTCCGTTGGTCTACAAATGGTACAAATACTTTCCTTCGAAGCAATGCTACTCAAACTTTCAATATTTGCGATCCAATATTCAGGCATAGTTTTCACTACCCCCTCTGCCTTCATCCACAGTGTATTGAATTCAATAATATTATACTTTGACGCGCTAAAGTTACAATACGACTTTAACCTCTTAAATGTTCCCGACGTATATAAACGTCTCGCTCCCTCAGAGCATTAATTCTCCCGGACGTATATATACGTCTTTCCGAAGTACGATCTTTTCTGTGCACTGCTATCCATAAAATAATTCTGGAAGCTTTGGAATGCGATAAAAGGACGTTGACAGTGTTTGCGAAGGATTTTATTATTTCAGAGGATTTGCTTATTTATATTCTTTTTCTCCACGCATCACATACGCGTGCCTACTTGGAAAACGGGGAACTTTTAACTAACTTTCAATCGGCAGTTAAATGATTAATTATAAACCATACAAATTATAAAGATAAGTGTTAATTTTTGTATATAATTTTATATATGTGTGTGAGAAACTTATGCTAGTATTGTTAAATTAATTGTAAAATACATTGTGCAATACTGATACATTCATAAATGTATTATGTCAGTTAATATATGCGTATTTTATTTTTTATTATTTCAGAATGTATTTTGTTTTGCTTCCTCTCAGTAAATTTCAACTTTTTTAAAAATAAGCTTTTGTTTTCGACTTCGCAATATGCCCGCACCCCTCTCGTAGAGTTATCACGCCCCGTTAGGGAGGGGGGGGGCACAGTTTTAGAAACATGACTTTGAAGTAATGATGGTTGGTAATGCAAAATGGATTTGATATAATTTATAATTTAAGTCTTACTCACTATGAAGCAGCATAAAATCTATTAGCGAAGGACTTCATAATTATGAACCACGGTCGAAAGACGTGGACAACACCTGATCTGACAGACATGCATCAGCAGCCCCTTTATACGTATATCTTAAGTGGCGTTAGGGTTCGAACTCGTGACTTGACCACGCGGCCACGAACGCCTGACCAATACCATTCGGCTACCACTGCCGCAATGTCGAAGGAAGTTTAGAGAGAAAGATACCACTTCTGGTACAGTTTCTCGTAATTGAAATATGTGGCTTAAAATTTAGAAAGCCGGCTGGTGGCGTGGTTGGTTTGTCGCTGGCCTTCTACACCCAATGTTGCGTGTTCGACCCCGGCCCAACTCTGTGGATTTTTTTGATGCAGAAAATCGACAGTGGGCATGTCGTATGATTATACGGCATGTGAAAGATCCTTAGGTTATCTGTTTGGTTTGGATGCTCTCGACAAAATTAAATCCTAGTACTAAGTTCGCATCGTCAAGAGCTCAGGTGCCTCCCTCTGTGGAGGAAACTGGGTGGCGAAATTGCTTGCTGTAATTAGTATCGCCTAAATGGTGTAGCGCTAAAAAGTGGTACCAGCTCCTGGGGAATGTACTAGGTCTACAAAGGTTTAAAATACCAATACGCAACCCTTTGAAAAAAAAAAAAGGTTTAGAAAGCCTACCCTGAAAGCGTGTCGTATTATTTTTATTTAAAGTTCCATTTGGTAGATAAACCTCTGAATAATTTAAGAAAATGGATCATTCGACAATTTTGATCACTTTGGAGCAAGAATTAAAAGGATCTTTCTTAGTAGTATATTCAATCTATAACACCAAAGCAATTTCATAAAATTTACCTTTGACTCAAGATGGATAAAAGATTATGAATATATTAAATTGAATATATAAATACATCATTGACAAACATGTCTGAGAAAAATATTGTTTTTTAGAATGTTAGATGTTCCAAGTAGTAAACAGTTGGGTATAATAATTAATCTAACTAAAAGCAATGATTTTGTAAAAATATTCCCAAAAACATTCCTCTATGCATTTGACATGGTAAAAAAAAAACACATTCCATTAATCATTTTGAAGGCTCTAAATGATTATTGTAGCCTAAGTTATTTTAAACAATTTTTATCAAAAAATACTATAAAAATAACAACTTGCCTTTTTTTATATCAATTTAGATCTTTTGATACAATGATCTAAGCCCCCATCTTTATTTGTAACGTATAAAGTTAGTACTTTTTATTATCTGTTTTATTATAAACTTTATAATCAAATGTTTTTTTTTTAAATTGTACATTTAAAATCAAGATTTCTCGATCCTTTACTGTAACACCAAACTTTTGTTTTTGGGAAGTAAATATTATTCCTGTTTGAAAATCATAAAAAAATGAATTTTCAATTCTGAATATCATTGATTTCAAAGCGATATAAAATGCATTCAAATTGAAAATATCTAGAAAAGAAATTTCATCCTATTTCTATGAATAAGATGAAAAAAAAATATTTTCTCTACCTTTTTGAGCATTAAATAGTTTGGAAATAGTTGCGCTTTTCATATAAGGAAATAAGAGACTCAGAATCAAAAGAACCAGATGCAGTGCTACACTAGCCTTTAGCTAACTTCTCAAGTATTGGAAAAAATCCTTTAAAGCATCTAAGGAGACATCTATACGTTAATGATATGAGAACGTAAAGGAGAGAAAGAAATTTCCATGTAAAAACGTATGTGGCTATTTGAACCATATTTCCGGTTATAAAATAATTTATCTTAAATTCTTTATCCTACAAGAATTGGAACATCAAAGATTTTATATAAAAATATTACTCACTAGAAGCAATATGTTTGATATTCAAGGCTTCGCTATATCCTTTAATAGTACCAAACATGTGCGAATTTCTTAAAAAATATTTCTTAATTTATAAATTTAGACAACCTATAAATTTATAAAAAAAGACAATCTAAGCAGATAAAATTTGTCATGGGAATCACATAAAGTAAAGAAATAAATTGAAAAATAACTTTGAAAAGTAGATAAAAAATAGACTGGAAGTTTTGATAGAAACCTTTGAAATTCCAAAAACTCTATCCAAATTATCAGTTTCAAAATTATGAATCAAGAAAAAAAGTATTTCTCTCGATGACATGTAGATGTGCCCAATGATCACAGATGACCATAATGACCAGGGAATAAGGTCGCGTCTGAAGCACTTTAGATGCTATTCATGAACGATGTTTTGTTGCATTACTTGTTGAAGAACCATTCTGTTGTGGAATATTGAACACGCAATTACGAGGATATATATTCGTCAAAAGTACCGAAGTAATATAGACCTGTAAGGGATGATGCCATAGTAGTTTACTTAGACAATATACCTAGATGAGAATGACATCTTCACCAACTTAAAGAGCATCCTTCTGCTGCAAGGAGTCCTCTGCCTAAGAATATGCACGTTCTCCCATTGGCATATAACAACGTAAAACTGGATTCAACAGTCCTGGCAAAAATTTGTCATATATTTAGGGCCCAATGGTGATGTTTCGGGATGCTAGTCTTTGCACCCTTCAATGTAATATTATCAGAGACAACCCTTGTTGAAGATGCACTGTATCGCATAAAGAGGAGGTATATGATGGATGTTAACAACTATTTATGCAATAGCGTTAAATTGATTAGCATGCTAGCATTAATTGACTAGTTCCATAATTCCGGAAATTAGTCTTGTGTTTTTTAATCTATTGTTATCAGAAACAACTTCGTTGAAGATACATCTGTATCGCATAATGAGGAGATATTTGATGTAGGTGTTAACACACAGTGTTTTTGTGCACTAGCGTTAAATTCACTAACATGATAGCATTAATTGACTAGTTTCAACCATGCATATTACCATCATGAAATCAAACATTGTGGAACGTTTATGCACTTTTAAAATGGGAATTAGCCGACGTTAGCCTAGTTTATCCACTGTTATTTATCCTACACTGCTATTGACCATGCAGGAATAACTGAAATATCGAAGTATCGTTATCCATAAAACAGTGAATCTGAGTGGAAGGAGGAACGCAATCGCCTACCGAACGTAGTTAAATCTTAATCAGGAGCGCTGAGATCATTCTTCTCATCTGCATTACATCTGATTACTACCAGTTATCGTTATAATTATAATAATTATTCAGACAATTATTATAGATCATTTAATTTTAATTTAAAGAGCCCCTCATATCGCTACTTTTGATAGAATTCATTCTATCAAAAGTTCACCTATCTGTTTAATAGAATAGGTGTTAGTTCTCGCTGTCAGCATTAGTAATTTTGCTCCTTTTATTGGTCCCTTAGTAATCTTTATATCACACATGCAAACATACAACAGTATATTACGAATTACTCTGGACTTCAAAAGTTAAAATACTATTAGTTCCTTGATGCTCTCCATTAAAAGGATGGAAATAAAGGTAAGACATACTTTTATATGAACGATCCTAAGTATCATCAGAAAGGTGAATATCCTTAAGAAGAAATTATACACATAACTATAGTTTTCATAAAGTTTAAACTGCAAACATCTTACTTTTTTTTTAATTGCTGTTTTAAGAACTTCTTCATGAAACATATGATATGTCATTTACCTTATTTTTTAAGATGGCAGCAATCGCATGGATTGGAATAGAGTGCTCATAAGTTGATGTTGATAAATGTCTTAAGGTGTCTCCCGATTTGGTTCATAAACTCTTAGATTAATTTGAGTTCGAGTATATCACGAGTATTTTCACGAGTAAGTTCTGCACTTATTTCCTTTGTCTTGTTTAATAAAGATTCAAATCTCTCGCACTGAATCTTTCTTATTTACTGGTCAGTTTTTCATTCTTGCAAAAGTCATTGTTTGAAGGCAGGTTGCAAAAATATCTTTTAATAATCCAAAATGTAAAACATTAACATATATACACAGCATAAATTCTACGTTTAAAAACAACGGAATGAAGCGTACACACACGCGTCATTGCAAAGCAGCTATAAGCGGTTCAAAACAGAATAAAAGCAGCTAGAATCGGATCAAAGAACTTTCGAGAGTGCTATATTTCATACTTTAAGGACCAAGTAACCGTTATTCTCTAGAATACGTAGTTAAATCACAGAATTCGATAATTTTTTATACTTTAACTGACTTGTCCAGTTATTTTATGAAATACCTAGTCATTCTATGAAATAACGGATTTTATACTTTAACGGTGACATATATACTCTCTTTTTCTTTTAATCATCTAAACATCAAAGATATCGGTAATAGCAGCAAGATGAGAGAGAGAGAGCTCACTATGGCGCAAGTATGAAAAGGGAGGCAATTTTATATATAGAAAAAAACTGAAAGAGAACAGCAGCTACTGAAAATTTGACACGGATGGAACGAATATTCGTCGATGGCGTAAACAAAATGATATAATTTTTGCTTGTAAATGTTCAGTAGTCTTTAATAATCCTTTTATATTCTTCTATTATACACTCTAAAATTATTGCATAAAAAAAAACATTGGATGGCAAAGTAGACGACATCGTGCGGGAAAATGGCGACTGCCGGAACCAATATCGAAGTCCGCCTTGACAAGGGGAGTGACGAATCATTTTCTGAACATGATACTGACGCTTAGAGTAATTATAGGTTCATGTATGTATTCGAAAGTTTTCAATATTGAAAAAATAAATAAATTATTAACTTCTAATTATTTCTCATTAAATTTTTTTGTGAATTTCTGAAGTATGAGATATTGATGGACCTTTTACAAAACGTGTAGAGAATTAGAGGTGTGGCTTAGATTCGAGTAAATACGGAATTTAATGAAAACAATTAATATCATTATTTTAATTAAATGTTATGCTAATTTGTTTTTAAATAAGATAAAAATAAGATTGATAGAGATTGGCTTAAATTCTAAGAGATCAGTGTAACTCATCAGACTATGCGATATGTATTGGAAAATAGATTTATAACTCAATGTATAATTAAGGTAATTTATCAACCGAAACCTTGGTACTTTTTTAGGTATAGTTAATGTTTTTACAAGATCCAAAATCTGTGATCCCCCCTCCCCTTTTAGATTTACAAATACATTTAACTTAATCTTACTGCTCACTCGGCATTATTACTATTTTCTTCTGCAAATTCTGTGAACGAGAATAAATTGAAATACTTCTACCCCAAATAACTCGTGTGTATAGTAAATTTAAAAACTATATTACTATTTGTTTGTTGTTTAATTCGAAAACTAATATCTTTCTTGACAATGAAATTTTCTTATAAAAATGTAATTTTTTCTCTGATAAAATATTTTGAGAATGCAAATGGAGATGGCCACCGATAAAACTTAGATTAATAAAATTCCCGAGGCAGCAATTCCTGGAGCAATCTTCGAAAATCAAATCTTAAAAGATGATAACTTTTTAGAAATCAGAAAAGGAATAAATATTGAACAAATGAAATTTATCTTGAGGGGATTAGACTTTATTACCAAGAAATAAACTATCTGACAGTTCCTTCTGAGCAGTTTTCTGTCATTTCTTTTTAAAAGATAAAATTATTACTTTGAGCTATGAACTGAAAACAGATGTGTCCCTAAATTATTAAAACCATTTTAAAAGGTGTTGAAAAAAGGCAGAATATATTAATAGACTAATGGAGATGTTTCTTACAAACAGATGCTTTATTTATTTATTTTTTAAAACTATTTTTAGCTATTTACGTTTTGACTTTGAGAAGTGTACGCAAATATTGATTTGAAAATATCCCTGATTGAGTGGACGGGGAAGGAAAAAGTTCTGTATGTATTATCTATTGCACTTTCAAGGATATTTTTCTATATTTTAATATATGTTGAGGGTTAATGAGTTTATATATACAAAATTATTGTATTGAATTTTGAGGACGTACACTGAACTACCAAAAATGCCATACAACACCTATTAAATCTTGTAGAACTTATCTTACCAACTGGCAGAAGCAATATTTTTCAAGTCATCTAGGATATATTCACGTGATCAGCAAAGGATTTGAAGTCAATGGCATAATATATTACTATGCAGAGAATTTCTGCTCGTATTGGTGTGGTGATTAATAGAAGGATGAACCATCATTAACAAAACAAGAAATCTTTATTCTATTCTTTCAATCAAATACTATCAACTTTTATTTCATCTAAGAAGAGCAAGTGAGTTTTAAATAATTCTATATACATTCGGACCTAACATTTTATAAACCTTTATTTTACGAATTTCTATATATTTTGCAAACTTTTTCCAGAAGCCAAGAATATTTTACGATTTTCTTCGTAAAATAACCTCCAAATAGCGAGGTGCCTTTCCCATATAACAAACTTTTCTTTTAGGATTCGATTTTTTTCTATTTTTAAAATATTTCTGGACCTTCATATGATGAAATGATAAAATCATTTGAAACAATTCGACGTGGATCACAGAGTAAAGTAAATACGATTAATCGGATTTTTGGTGCATTACAAAGATGCGAGGCGTATTTTGAGAGGAAACATTTTTTCTCAAACAAAAAACTCAAACAAAACTAATAGACCTTACCATTAATTTAACTTAAGGACGCATGTGCTAATATATGGCTAAAATTGCTGGTAATAAAATATGTATGTTTAAAATTACTTGTAGGTTTAATATTAGAAAATATCATTGAAATTCTTTAATCTCAATATAAAATTACCTTTTTTAAAGTTAAAAATACAGAGTATTTCTTTGGACAACCATTTCCTCCCTTGCTTTCTTAGTAGAATTATTTTTGATGGGTAAGATACGTAAAATGAATAGAAATTAATTTAATAAAAAGGTGTGAATAATTACTTTTTATAATAATGTTTAATGTTTATGAATTTAAAATTAGTTTTATGTGTGGTTTCTAGAGTACATTAAAAGATGAATCTTTATTTATCGAACTTTTCCACATAACGAGCTTTTATTCGAGTTAAGCGACCGTTAAATTGAGTTCCGACTGTATTTGTGTTGAAAACTTAGTACTTATCAATTAATGCAGATATTTGACTGCATCCCTTAAACTCCACAACGAGATTTTGTAATCCCTAATTATTCAGGAACACTGACGGTTCAAATATGAACTCCGTCATAATTTAACAGAAGCACGTTCATCGCTATCTTTACTTTTTATTTCTCTGAAAGAACTCAATTCACTTGACTTTAAATAGTAGTTTTATTTTATATAAATTCCCTCCTTCACAGAAAAATGTTCTTCAATCAAATAATGTATAAAAAATATTTCCCCTAGAGTAGTGACTCTGAACTACGATACTGCGGCACTTTTGTGTGCTACGAAATTCTTGAAGTGAGCCAACATTTTTTAAAAAAAGTTTTAATTATACTCTGAGAAAAAGTAAAAAAATCCGGAACCGAGTCATTCGGCCGTTTTACAGAAATAAGCTCTTTATAAAATTCTTATTGATCATTTGACTACACCAGAGGAGAGAGTTTGTGGAGTATTTTCATAATATTGGATCCTTAATCGTAATATGGAATAATCCTTACGCATAGTATCGGATCCTTGATCCTCTTGCTTCTAATTGGCAGTTAGAACCTATTATTGAATCTCATTGGTCGGAAGAAATGTCTTCTGGCATTTCTTCTATCTTCTCAGAATTCCACTCTGACGAAGGGAATATATATATTCGAACTTATTTATTCGTTGTGTTGGAAATAAAGTTAATTTTTGATAATCCTGCCATATTATTTTGCCACTCCAACACACCCTAAAATGGACGCAGGTTCTAATCTTCCACAAGATATTCATTAATTCTTAAATTTAGATGTAAAAAAAATTGAGTTTGTAAATCATATTTGTGATACTATATACATATGTATATGAATTAACTTTTAATGAAAAGAAAGAACAATTTCGCTGTATAAAAATCTATCTAGATATAATTTCATAACATTCGGATTTAATTCAATTTGGATTAAAATTAGTGGCGATTATCCCATAATAGCCAAACAAGCTTTAAAAATATTGTTACTGTTTCTTACATCTAATTTGCAAACATTTTCTTACATCTAATTAACAAACATAAAAAAGAAAAAAAAATCGTGACTCAAATATATGTAACGAAATGAGAGTGGCATTGTCAGTGAGAGTGATATTCCATTTCCAGATTTGGCGGCTAATTCCATATCCCATTTTCCGATTTGGAGACTAAAAGATTAAATTACAACCCTAAAGTGAAACCGCTCATGGTTAATACACAAGCAACAAATAAAAAAGTGTTCTTTATGTGAAAAAGAGAAGAATGCATCAGCAATTTCTTAACAATTGCCCAGTTTTTCTGAAAGGGAAATAAATAAATGATAGTTTAAAAAACTAAAAAAACACGCTTTTGTTGTAGATCGAACTAAAAAATTAAAAATAAATTATAGCTAAAAATACTAAAAAACATGCTTCTATAGTTAATCGAACTAAAAAGTGAAAAATAATTCTTAATGTTAGAATAAAATGATTACCGAAAAAATGAATGTCATTGTGGTAAAAGCGTGGGGTGCTGTGTACTACATTTTTACACTAACTCTGTATTTCGGAATTGAACTAGTAAGAAATTATAACAATTGATATTGAGCACCCCACGCCTTTACATGAAGTTATTTTTTTATAATGGGAATTTATACTTTAATAACATATTTTTAATTTTATAAATAAAATACTATTCTCTGAATTAAATAAGATAACATAGTCTTAAAAGTAATAAAAGAATGTTTCAACAGAGCAAAAGACAAATAAAAATTCACAAAACCAGAATGTCAAGTACGTTTAAGACAACTTAGATTTACTTTCAGGTTCTTTTGTGAAGTCTTCTCTTCTGTATAACTACGAGAAACTTTTTTGTCTTTTTATCCGTTCTCTAGCACTTTCAATATCCGGTTCTACAGCTGAATTTTCCGCGCTTCGTACATCAGTACGTAAGCCATGTTATCTGAAAGAATTTATGTATGCTTTCTTCCCAAAAAGTCTTCTATCAATATTTGTTTTATCCGTTTATTTCCCCTTTTCAAAAAAAGTTTCATCTGTAAAATCTTCTTTAAGTTCTTGATAAAGGAACATGAATTTTTGACCGTAAGAAAGACAATAAACAATAAAAATGTTTTAGATCAAATACAAAAATCGTTGTTCCTTTATTTATATTTTGTCTTTTAAATGTGGAAAATAAAATGTGTGTGTGTGAATAAATTTTGCTCTAATCAAACAACGATTACTCAACCAGGAAAAACTACATACATGAAAAGAAATTGAGAAAATTAATTAAATTAATTTATTGAAGCGAAATATGTTATTGTCTCGCATTTATTTTCAAAAATGTGTTTATGTACTTATCAAAATACATGAATAAAATAGTAAATAATACACAAAAATACGCATGCACACACATAAAACTTATTTCCTACTTATTACTTATTGCTTGCTAATAGTATGTACAAAGTTATCAGGATTGAATGACCCGATTACAAAATTTAACAATTCTCATACAGTAGCACACACAAAAAATTTTTAAGGGGAGGGGGTCCATGGTCGAAAGTCCCCCAACTCGTATCATACCTCAAGACAGCACCCATTGATTCTTCTAAATTTGTCGATTTTGTTAACAAAAAACAGTAAAAAATAAACTTTGAATTAATAATTCGCATTTATTAATAAAATAGATAGTTACACAAGCACTTAATTAAATTTTACGTTATATATATGTCGTGTTTCCGAGTAACATCAAGCCATTTGGTGAAAACGATTTTTATTCAACGAAAATATTTCGGCGTCTGCTTGCTAAGAGAGAAACGGACACATGGTTTGTATAAGACTTTGTTTAAGACACAAGCTTAATAAGACACAAACTTTGTATAAGACTTTGTATAAGACACGGTTTGTATTGTCTTGGACCGCTTACAGCCAGATGTTTCTCAAGTACACTTCTTATTGAAGAGATATATTTGAAAGTTAAGCATGGCATACGAGGTAATAAAAATTAATGGTCGGGGATAAAAGTTCTGTTTAAGGCCATATCTTCTTCAACAAGAAGTGGATAATCAATTTAATACTTGAAGATATAACAGAATATAAAAGTCAAAAGTGGTATAGGGATTTAATTTCAGATCTAATTTACTAGGATTATCATCAATCGAAAACACTCAAGAGCTTGGGGGATGTCCGGACCCCTAGGATATCCCCCTTGTGTGCGCCACTGTTCCCAGATGAATAAGCAGAAAATTATAATTAATATGTCATTGTAAAGATACAATAGGACATTTTGAGTTTGTAACATTGTTTTTGTCCAATAGGTGGAAGCAATGTTGTAATCAAGATGTTTTTGAAATTGTGAACAGAAGTGGAAATGGCCTCGCAGTGGAAGAAGGCGTTTTAAGTGCTCTCGTTTGCAAAAAGTCTATCAGTAATCACAGTTCAGCGTGAATTTCGGAGAAAATATCATAGAAATACATCGACATCTAAGAGTATTAGAAGATGGTATAAACAGTTCCAGAAAACTGGATGCCTGTGTTAAGGCAAAAGTCCAGGGTAACCAGGTTATACGCCGGAGAATATTGGAAGATGCAAGAGGACTTATATACACAGTCCAAAGAAATCAACGGTTCTTGCTAGTCGTGAGCTTGTGTTACCTCAGTCTACCATATAGACTGAGTTGTGAAAAAAATGCATTTTAAGCCTGTACAAATTGAAAACCGTGCAAGCATTGAACCATAATGACGAGTTGCAACGTCAAAATTTCTGCCTTTACATAGATGAAGCTATGCAAAACGATCATTTTTTTAATCAACTCGTATTTACTTTGCATCAAAAAACGTTACGTATGAAAAAAATTTCATGTTGAATATTTACAATGACATCTTAATTATCATTATCTTTTTATTCATCTGGGAATTAATAAAATTTGTAATCGGGTCATTAATTTCTGATAACTCTGTATATTGGTGCATAAAAAAACAGAGCTTTTAAGAGGCCAATCTTTTTTTTATGAATGAAGCTTTGTTTATATCTCAATGGTTGGTATTTTAAATTGATTATTACGGTATTTATAAATTGCGTGTACTTCTCTGTATTTGAAAACTGTAGAAATATAAGCTTTTCCTTACATATATTTAATTTTTCAGCCACAACTACAGCTACTTTACAAAAACTCAAATTTTTTATTTTGATGTGTAGCGTTAGAAATGCATGTTATGTTGGAGTAACATCCCATATCGTTCATGGAAAATTAAAATAATTTTGCAAAATAAGCTATTTTAGCGGGGAAAGAAAAAAATTGGATTATCGATTATTATAGGCATTTAAAATCCTTTCTTGTATTTTACATCTAACCATTTTAAAATTACTTCTCCGACGTAAGCGCTCTGTTTTCAAAAAGGTGGAAACAAAAGTAAATACACTTACTGAGAAATTGATAGTTACATTAACATTTTTTAAAAATTGACTAAAAATTAAAAAAAAATTCAGTGAACTGTCGAGATCTATATCCGTTTCTATAATAACCTGCATATGTCGTATATCAATGGCAAATAGCGTGAAAAAAAGAAGGGTGTCAAATATGTGAATGGCTAGTAATACATATTTTATGACTTTTACTCCTTATGCCCAAATTAATTTTCTAACAAATCTTGTATTCAAGAGCATTCCTTTAAATAAAAAAAAAAAATGAAAGAAAACTATGTATACCACATTTATTGAGTTCTGCATATTAAAGGGTAAAGTCAAGTGCTCTTACAAAAATACATTTTTAAGGCTTTCGGTGGGAATAATAAATGTTTTGAACTCCTATAAATCTTAATTTTTTTCTCCTCGTTCATCATATTCCTAGCTTCGCATTTAGAACATTAGCATCGGGACATTGAAAAGTAAAATAATTATGAAAAATTTGCGAAATACAGAGAAATCTTTTACTTTTTCAAAATTTTAGCTGTGATGTGTGCGTGGAATATATTTTTTAATTGCATCTCTCTTTTTTTTTACTTAGCTAGGTATACGACTACCTTTTGAGGGTCTAGCGATCGGTAAAGTAAGACAAATACATTCGGCTCATCCTAATGCAAATCACATCTACCGATTTTCGTGCCATTCGGAATATACCTTCTTGGTGCCTTGATTTTTATGTTGTTGAGAATATATTCGGCAGCTGTCTACGACGTATAAGACATTTGGATTTTAAACATTTGGTAAGCTTATTTTCTTCCCAGATAGATCCCTTATAAACTAATTTTGTATATTTGGGATATATGGAACTATACCCTACTCTTTTTTCACGGTCTTTTTTTTGGAACGATTTTGAAAAAATACGGTACACGAACTTAACGAATGATTGTTTTTACACCAATTTTTTGTTCTAGCACAAATTCTTAAGACATTTTTAGGGATTCATGTCTTTTATATGAGGATTACTTGATTGAACAAGACAGTTTCTAATAAAGAAGTCCAAGGGGAAGTTCGGGTATTAACCGCTGATTTAGTTCGCGGGGGCTTGAAATTTGCTTTAAGTATGGATCAACATTTTTTTTCATTTGAATCAAAATCGATAGTTGTACTAGATGTATCTGACACATCTACGGATGATAGCATTTTTGATCCAGCTCTTAATAAACGTGCACGGTTGTTTTCAAGTAGAGATGAATAGTTAGTAGTTTTATTCCTAATTTCAATTAAAATTTTTATGTATGGTATGTACTTATAGACAGTGGCGTAGCTATATAGGTATCCAAAGGTCCTGGTGCAAAATAAAATGAGGACCCTATCTTGAGGACCTTTTATTAAGTAAAAATATCTAAATATTTTAAATATACAAAGCTACACATTCTGTTTACAATCTTCACTTTCTTGGCGCTGTTTGCGCTTAAACGCACATACGGTTTCTTTCTTTCTTTATTTTTATCCATAATTTTAGTTTTATTTTAGTTTATCTAATAGAATTCGTCTGTGCTTTATTACTTCCTGACGTTAAAAGGAAGCAGAAACGTAATACTACGCTACAAAATGCCATTGAGGAATCCGTAGCTATTTATTTTTTTATTCTGGAGGATTGAACTCATCCACCAGAGGGCTGAGAGCTACAAAATGGTCTACCGAGTTAGACAGGAAAAGATACAAAAATGTGCATGAACAGGAAAATACAATACAGTATTATTATAATTATTTAAAAAAAAACACATCTGAAAAAGAGCAGAGGAGAAGGGACAAAATTACATTAGTGTATTGCAGATTCGAAAAGATTGCGAAATACTGAAATAGGAATCTAGCTTATTTCGAATCATTTTGTTATTAAAAATAGAATGTAAATTGGAAGGAATTGTTTCTTGTGTAGATTTTTTGAGATCTAATAATAAGTATGGTAAGATTTTTCATGGCACTTGAAGTACATTTTCAAAGGTAACAGTTTACAGAAAAATGAAAAGACTGAAAATAACAAACTTTTCAATATGTAAAGTTTGCAACACTGAACAGACAATGAAAAGAATTTAAGGGAATTCCCAACAAATACGAAAAAGCTTCCAACGTTATTATAGTTATGTGTTGAAAACTTTTATATTTATATCGTAAACCTGGGAGAAATTATAGCAAATTCAGCTTGCTTGGTGGTTATGTCCGAGGGCCCCCCTTGAGCTTGTTGGCCCCGGTGCAGGGCTTCGCCTATCCCATTGATAGTCACGCCATTGCTTATAGACTGTAAATTTTCACTGTACACTAATTTTGAATTTTTTTGTAATAAAGATGAATTGCTCTTATTTTATAAAAATACACTCATGTCCATAAATTAAGGATAATGAAGTTCAGGCAAAGAAAGAGACAGAAGCAAAACAAATTTGACTTATTTGTAAAGTCTATTTATTAAACAAAAGGTAAAGAGCAAAAAGGATGCTATATGTTTGACATAATTAATAAAAATTGCGATTTTTACACCCTGCAGCAAATTTAAAAAAAGAACATATTTACAAAAAACAGTATAATATGGTTAGTATGATGGTTAATACGGAGTATGTCTCCTGGACCATACAATACAGGCTTTACAACGCCTACGCATGCTGAGTATCAAATTGTCAATCTGATCTTGGGGAATATTGCACCACTTATCAAGCAATGCCCTCCGAAGTTTCGGTAGACAGGTGGGAGGGGGTCGACGGGCTGAATTATTCGGCTATTATTCTATTGGATTCAAGTCCGGTGAGTATGCTGGCCAATCCATACGGGTGATATCCACCGATTGAAGGCATTCGTCTACAATGTTTGCACGGTGAGGACGGGCATTGTCATCCATAAACAGAAATTCGGCACCCATGGCGCCCCGAAACAAACGTACATGTTGTTCCAGAATGACATCCCGATAGATGTGGCCTGTCATCGTTACACTCTGAGCATGCAGGTCAGTTCTGGAACCAAGAATAATTTCTCCCCAAACGAGCCATCCTGCACCACCGTAACGGTGTCGTTTAATGGTGTTCTCTTGGTGGTAACGGGTACCTGGCGCTCTCCATATGAAAGTCCGGCGAGAATTAGACTGCAAACTAAACCTGGACTCGTCGGAAAACATCACACAAGACCACTGTTGCGGTGTCCACAATGCATGCTCTCTATTCCAGGTTAATCGCAGGCGACAATGAGTTGCGGTAAAGGGAACTCATCTGACAGGCCTACGAGCATATAGACCAATGTGCCCTAAGCGTCTGTACACGGTCTGCCTTGAAACTGTCGTACCGGTAGCTGAAGAGAGCTGACAAGATAGGTCTGATGCTGTGCTCCGTCTGTTTCTTTTGGCAGTAACTGCCAAATACTGGTCCTCATTCGGCATTGTAACTCGGGGGCGACCTGTGCTGTAACATCTACTCACATAACCATAATCTTGGAATCATTGCCAAAGCCTGGAGATGACACTCTGGGCGATTCCAAGTTCCTCGGATACTTCCAGCTGGGTACGTCCACATTCCAGTCGTCCGATAATTCTACCACGTAAAAAATCATCCAAATGCTTCCTTTGTGCCATAACTATGCGGTTATTGCACTGAAAGTGCTTGTGAACAATTTTACTTCTTTGCCACCATTCCTTATATACCCCTCTCTTACACTCTCGTCATTGTGACGTACTATCCGCGCCATCTGGTGGTTTCCTGTAATTTGCATATTCTTCTTCAAGATGTGTGTGATAATTCTACAGGTGAAATTTTTATTTTAGAGTTCAATTTCTGTGTGATTCTGAATTATCCTTAATTTATGGACATGAGTGTATATAAGAGAAATTTTATTATTACTTTTTTGCACGGTTTTTTGGGCAAATACTTTTAATCTTACACGATTTTTTATAAAGTTGTGGAACATATCCCCAAATTTACTAGATATCGCATGTATTTTTTTACACGATTTTTTGTAAGGTTCTTAAGGAACGGATCTACCGTGTAAAAAAAGGTTGGATGTCTATATGAAAACAAAAGAAAAATTTTAAAAAAATGTTACATTTACAACAGACGTTCATTAGATTTTTTCGTACATTCACAAGCAAATAGTCTTAAATTTTTTTTCAATATTTTTTAATCTTTATTCAAATTGTGTGTAACTGAAAATTGCTCCACTGCGATGCAAATAATTTTAGATTTTAAGTTTTCTGTAATTTTAAGCCCATTATTATTCCAGAATTATTTTAATAATGTTAAACCATTAAAGTACATTCCTTTTATCCAGGGATATTTAGTGTATGATAATTTGTTGATCTATCATTTGTAATTCAATATAAAAAATCCTCGCTTTATAGAGCTGTAATTTATTAAAACCATATTCAAAACTCCAGATAAAATGTAAAATAAAGTTTAAATTGAATATTATTCCAAAGAAATTATTAATTCCTCAAACTATAAATAAGAGGATGATTATAATGTTCTGTCATAGAAATATTCAAATGAATTAGAAAAACAATTTCGGAAAGTATCGTCATGTGGTTATGCTCTAAATTTGTTTGTTGAGTCATCCATTACATGTTGAAAATATAATTTTCTATCAATATCTCACTAATAAGAAAATTACATTTTTTGAACTTACTATCTATTTGAATTATAGTTAGATCCGTATATGTGGAAAATATCTTTAACAATATCTCCACTACATATTGATTAGCACATTTTTTCAAAATTAAAACAATAACAGAATTTTCTTTAGCTTTCATGTAATCAATAGTATTTTTGCTATTTTGAAAATAAATATCAATAACTGTATCACTTAAGAAGTAAAAGAATCATATATATCCATCGATTATGGAAAACATATCGATGTTTTTTAAGGCATTACTGGCGAAAGCAGTCTTTCGGTTTTAATACGATTAGTCGTGAAAAGCCAAACATATAAGAGCTACACCTTATTTACTCCGTGTAAGTCATTCATCCTTTCGATCGTCGTTACAAACGAATGGGTAAATAATCGATAAAAGAACATTAGCAAAATCGAATAGCGCTAGTGTTGCGAAAAGAATGCAACGAAGGAATTTATTATCCTTTCATTCCTTTTCCAATAAGTGTGCTCCTTAAGCCATCAATAGACTGTTGACATTATAGAAAACTATTAATTGAATTAGTTTATAGTATTATCTTTTAGGTTTTATATTTTGATGATAATTTATTATTAATAATATTTTCCATCATGCTTCAAAGTAACGTCTTTTAAGCTCCGCGAATACTTTGACCATGTTATTGTACTTGAACACAAATAATTTTTACTTGTATATACTATAAACATTGTATTTTAAGGGATTCACACGGCGTAATAATCTGTGCATTATATATAAATTAGTAGATTTCACAATGATTATCAAGCTGTGAGATTCTACCAATTAATTCATGCACTATGAGGTTTCAACAAATATAATTAAGTTTATATTGCTTTAAATAGCTTAATACGCTTAAAACTCTGGTATTGTAGCTATTTTTGTAAATACATATATATAACATTGGAAGTACTTGCTTAAATCTCTCATGGAGTGTATTGTTTTTGAAAAGCACAAGTAACGCATCCCCAGGATCTTCTCTACAGTTCTTTTTCTATTTTCATCCTCCTTCCTCGTCAACCGGTACTTTTTCTCGATCCCTCCTCAAATTCAGATCAGCAGCGGCGTAACGTGTACCCCCGCACTGCGGGAGGGCAAGGCTTCTAGGGGCCCAAAGCCTGATTGACGCCATGAGCGTAGATTTTCTCAAAATTCGCTTCACATTTCTTAAAATCGAATTTTTAAGCAATTTTCCAATCAGCGATCAAACATGTCATTCCTTTTCAAAACTTTTATACTCTCATTAGATATCTTTAATCCTTTTGCTCTCTTTAATCATTTTTGTTGTTTTAACCAAAAAAAAAAGTTGGTATTGCTACGAGAGATACTTTTATTTAGTGAATTTTCTCTTTAAACCTAAATCATTAACAAATAAAACAAAAGTCAGACGGAGAATCGGATAAAATGCTAGGAAGATACAAAATTCAGCACTGTTATTATTATTGTATACATTACATTAGCAGTAGGGAGGGGTAAAAAAGACATGATTTACTTTTTAAGAAGCAGTAGAGAAAATTATTGGCGTCTTTAGTCCCCCCCCCCATGTGTTTCAATTTCATTTAGCAAAGTCGTAAATAACAAACACCTGTTATGCTTTTTCAAGTAAAATAGTACAACGATACTTGGAAAAGCATAGAGGGCATTTTAAATGAGAGCATTTGATGATAGTTTATGAGTATTCAATTAAATGAAGCATAATGAGAAGAAAGCAAAGTGGAGTGTATAAGTTTTTTATTTCATTTTCTTGAAATCATTTTTGCTTCATATAAAGAACTCTCCTAATTAAAAGTTGCAGTATTTACGCTAGAATGTAATCGAACTTAGGTCAAGTTCATCCCGGGATTCAGAAATGAAGAATCAGGTAAGCGATACCTTTTTTTCTTTCGTTAGAATTTTAAATCAAAATTATTTTACAGTGTTCTTTTCTTTTTTCAAGTTACCAGGTTATCTATCGTTAGAGATTTCAGTTTAAAAACATAATAATACTCTCTAATGTTATACATTATTTACTTCGCTTACTCAGACTCCGGTTGATTTTGTATTCAGTTAAAAGTTTAATGTTAAATATTTTTACGGATGTGTAAAGGTACATTATGTTGGCAATCCTTTGTATATCTATACACTTGCTGGAAAAGAGTGTTCTTGAGGACGAATGAGAGAAGATAAGCTCTTAAGAAACCACTAGACTTAAAAATTCAATGCCGAAACGACTTCAGGAAGTTTTCAACACACGGGGTTATCCAACTAGCTATAAAATAGTTCATTATCCTTGTTAAATAATTTTTATAGTTACTAAAACGTAGACTTTTTCTACTTGATTTTTGTTGGTATTGCTACAAACCTGTCCTTATTTTCAAAGCTATGAAAGCAAACCGGATTTACTTTTGTTTATTATAAGATCCGGCTTGGAGCCCAAGACCTGACCTTGCGGGGGGGGAGCAATTATTTTCCGTTACGCCACTGCACAGATCAGCTACATCTTGTTAGTAGTAGTATAGCCAAATCTGGCTTTAGTATTAAAAATCTATATTCTCCCAATCATTCACGCAATTGTTACATTTATTCCACAATGGAAGTTTTTCGAACGAATAAAGAAGCTATATCTATCTGTGGTTGCATTTTTCCATCTCATCTAAAAATGAATTTTGTAAAAAAGAACACAGGGCCATTCATAAAGAAGTATACACATTTTGGATGTTGTTAAACAGTAACAGTCAAAGACACGCACCACCTCATGGACCGAAAAGTATAAATGCACTCTTGAAGTCTGTATCTCCCCTCTGATGAAGTGATGAGCAATAGTCACAGTGCAACACATGCAAGATATCCCTAAAATAAATGTGTTCTGTGCAGTCTCCAGAACGAAAGTGATAGGCCCCTCGTTTTATAACGGGCAGTGGCGTAACGTATAACCCCGCATCGCGGGAGGGGGCAGAGTTCTAGGGGGCCCAAAGTCTGACTGCCGTCAAGTGCACACCTTTTGTAAAATCCAACTTAGGGGCCCAAAACCTGACTTTGCAGTGAGGCCCAAATGTTCTCCGTTACGCCACTGGTAACGAGAGCCACTTTTTTGTATATGTTAACCCTTTGGATGATGCTATAGTTGCAGGACGACATTGACAACTTTACTATCCAATGGAGTAAATTCATGTGACGTCATAATCAAATGATAATTTTAAACCACGTTTTTTAGCCAATGAAGTTCAAAAACACATGTGACGTCATAGTCACGATAAATGCAATAATCTATTTGCAGCAAATCAGATCATGCACTTCGTTGTTGCCAAATTACACTTTTTTTACAGAAACTTTTTATTAAAAATTAATATTTGTCACTTTATTTAAAAGTACATGTATAAAACAAGACTTTTTTTTCTTTAATTTTAAAATCTTTTTGCAGAAATTCCTTTTTATAACTCTTGAGCATCTTTACCAATTATGCAATTTGAAATTTTACCTAAGTTTTACAAATAGAATAAAAAGTATGAGCTATATATAGTTTATTGTCCGTTTTGAATTCAATGTAGAACACGTGTTATATACATGTGACCGTCATGAATTTAGTTCATGGATAGGCACCACTACACTGGTCGGCTTACGTGAGAGATTACCTCAA